>JAUTBT010026630.1:0-59594 GCA_032361225.1 Lepetodrilus schrolli
AACTATTGAAAGCTGCACGCCCGGGTCAGAAAATGTCGGCCCCGGGCGTCCGGGCCGGCTTCCATTTCCAACACTGACACCATATACAGTGATTAATTTCATCCCAAATAATCTGTTATTGATAAGTCAGCTCATTTTCCAGACAGTCAGTTTGTTTATTTACATATTTGTTGGTGAGCTGTAGTGTGTGAAATGCTGAGTCATTTCTGACAATAACAAGTTATGCAGTAGTTCTAACATGTGACGGTAATTTCCATCCCACGCATGGCTCAACCGCAAGACCGAGGATTAATCACACCATACTTTTCTAACCATGTGACTAACATCGAGGAGAATTAAAACATTCAATCATGATCATGTACATGTAATGTTGGAAAATGAGTAGACAGCTATACCGTGTAGTGTAGTGTAATATCAGCTTTCATGCTACTTCCTAAAACGCTACTTCTGCTTCCAAAACTCAAAGAATCCCGCCACATGTCAGATATACCTGATGTCTGACACTTCCCACATATCATGCAGAACTGGTATAGACTAAATGTCATCAGCAAACATAAGTATGCAATCGAACAAAGTGAAACATTAGAAAAAAAGTAGCTGTGAGCTTACTTATATGTAATTTGTAACATGATGTAAAAAAAATATGACAGTCGCATCATCACAACAAAATTTCATATTCATCATAAAATGTCTCATTAAAATGACAATTGTAATTATAGATAATAGACACAATTTAATTTTCAAGATATTTTAGTATTAATTTCGTCATTTTACGGTAGTCATTTTACATCTCATATTTATGTTAATCTTTCTATTTAAGGGAAAATTGCAACAAAGCAATCGCAAATACAAGAATGTATTTAGGAAGATAAGAACCGATTGCTAGAAAGTGAAGGGGTTTAGGACGGACGGACGGTCAGACCGTATCTTTGTATTTTGAGTTGATGAGTTGACAATGTTTACTCAGTGACGTCATGTTCTGCAAACTTCATGGAGGCTCATAAATATATACTATATTCCAATTAGAAAGATAGGCAGAATTTTAAGACAATCGATTGTTGATCTTCAAGTCAATGGACAGGTAAAAGGATTTATTTTGTATAGGTTTCTGTGGTATTTCATGCCTGAAACCACAGTTGTTGCCTATGGGTAAAATATTCCTGCTGCGATGTAAAACAATCATTCATTCAACTCTATATATTATATATGAGCAATAATAATAATTGAGATAGGTAAAATTAAACTACATTTGCTACACCCACCACATTCTGTTAATTCACTTTAAAGGCATACAATCAATGTATGATAGATTTAGTAAACAGGAAATGGCAGTTCATTCAGTGCATGAAGTGATTTTCTATATCTCGTGAGTGCAGATTTTTCCGGAGTATTCTGATTGTTACCTTCTCTACTGTGGTACTCTGTCAATGAAGACGACAATGTCCATTGTTTTTACATGTTTTAGGCTAAAACAACTACCAGATTTTCCTAGTCGACTAGTGGTAGTAGTTGACTAGTTATCTTCATTGATTATCATTAAGCTACCCTCTTCCAAATTTCAGTTTTACATATCTATGTGACCTTAGAAAGCTATTGGCATCCAGCAATGTTCAGCAAAGTGAAAGTATATCATTGAGGCAATCCATGCACACTACCCATGCATGCTGTGTCATCGCTTCAACATGGCAGAATATCACATACCAAATTTTGGCATTTAAACTGCATTGAGCTGAATATTATGAAAGTTCAGCAAACGTCTTACAAATTCTACCAAACACTGCCAGGAGGGGTCATGCTGTATGTGTTGTGGTATACTACACACGCACTTAGCTCGAACATTGGACTACTCAACTAGTTCTTTCAGCATTTCACGTAAATCATCTTTGCATGTAAGGTGCAAAATTTATGTCCACTAATATTTAGTGTTTTACAGTACGTGTTCTTAAGCAGCACTACGTGTACACAGACTGATTCAACACAGGCTAAAGACATCAAAATATATCTTACTTTCTAAGGATATTGCCTGTCAACTCCTTGGTAGCAGTTATTAGGAGGATAGTACTTTATCTAAGTTATTTACTCATTTCTGTTTTATTATTTATCATGTTTATTATGAAACCGAAATGTCTAAACAGTAAACAAAATTAATTACTTTACTATTAAATATTACTTTCATTATTCTTTCATATTACTTTCGTCTATACATTATTTGGAAATTATTTAGTTTTTGATGTGGATGCCTGATATTTCAGGGCTACACTTCGTTCTGGAACGACTGCATTTCATCCGGGCTTCGTGGCTGTATCCTGATCGAGCTCGCATTGAGAGGTCGTCTGGAGCTTGAGAAGGCTGGAATGAGACGACGTAGTTTGCTCAACCGTAAAGTCATGTGCAAGTCTGACACCCCAACAGGTGATGTCTTACTGGACGAAGCCCTCAAACATGTTAAAGAGACGCAACCCCCAGAAACTGTGCAGAGTTGGATTGAATATCTAAGTGGTAGGTACATCTCTACATTTGTTTATAATTTTGGTTTTAGACCTGTTTCCAAGATTCTTTCAATTATATCACAGCTTGCAGGAGGAAACCCATAGCGCTGAATGTTGCAGGAAACCTGCAAGCAGCAGCTGGTACTGACAGACCAAGGATGGTAACTACATTGCCACAATAAAGTCAGGCCATCCTATCATTATAGCATCTGGAGGAAAAGTAACTTTTGCGAATATTGATGCTGGGCCCCTGGGACGAGATTTGAACCCAGGCCTTTGGCTCCAGAGTCCCAACATTCTACCAGTCCACTCCCACCTACCCCACAGTAGATACAACTGCTCAGTACCTCATAAGTGGGGACATTGCAACAAGCGATTGAACTCATTCATTACAGACCAACAACATTTTAATACTAACCACACAATAATTGCGGAAAGAATAAGTTATCAAAATACTGACATGGTTTGAATGAAAAGTAAATGGAGCAGCAACTTATCTAACAAGATTTGCCTCCCTTTGGCTGCTGACAAGACCCAATATTTCTACTTCTAAAGTTTAGTATGCAGTCCAGTTAATCAATACACACTCCCATCTGTTGCAATAATGGATTGAGCCATCACTTTAAAACTAATTGACATAGTTGTAAATGAGCTAATTGCTTCACAATCCTTCTTTACTTGTCTCATGGATGGTAATGGAGGAAACATATTAGGGTCATTCCACAGTATTTTCTATGGTTACTGATGGGATATTTAGAGGCTTGTTTTGTTTAAGTCGTAGCCCAAAAATTAAAGATAGTTGCTGGTTCATTCCTACTTTGCAATGTTACTACCCATAACAGTGTCGTATATTGCTAATGATATTGTCATTGATTATGTGTCTGTGGTACACAATGACGGCATTAATAACTGTTGCGGAGGAGACTCGGTGGATTTGGTTATTTTGATCTAATAGATTTTAATTTTAAGTGAAAATTCGAGTGAAAATTGCTCTGATTCTATGATGACATTAAAACTTTTAAATGGTTTACTGACGAGTAATTAATCATCCTACGTTAGATTTGTCGCAAAATGAAAAGTTCCCATCAATCCATATCTGATAAAATAGTTAGTTTAACCTATTTAACCTATTTCATGGTCAAATATATTTTTGCATGAAAGTATGAACATACAATGTTTCTACACAAGTGTATTGGGTAACCAGCTACATGTTCTGCATATCCCACTTGTTTTCAATATTTCATATTTTATTATTTTTTTATATTTATGGTATTGTAGCTTTATTGGTACCAGTGGTCATGAAAGGTTTATTTTTTACTGTTCAATTATTAGAGTTATCCCCCTTAGTCTATTATACTATAGAAAATTGAGATATTACAGTACATTACTAAATGATTATTCAGGTTTTATCAGAAATGTAAACTGCAATGGAATTTTATCTATCTTAAAGTGGTGAAAAGATATTTGGAAGTATAAAAGTGATTATATGTACTTTGCATTTTTTGTCCCATTTCGGTCCAAAACAACAACTTCATCTATGATTGTATGCTTTTAATGTGTTATGTTGTGATAACATGCATTTTCTTCAATAAATGTATTTTTATCCATGTATTTTTAAGAAAATGATAAACTCATATCATTGAAGAATGTGAATGCATACTAGGGCTGCATACCATTTGGATTTTTCCGATAGTGATACTGATTCCTTAATAACAATACTGATACTTACCAATACCAATACCTATGAACAAAAATGACATCTAATACTGGATGCTTTTAATGCAATTTATTTTCCCTTTAAGCATGTTATTAAATCAGTTTTAGATATAAGACACGGGCGCACACTGACTGGATTAAAAACAAAAATATATTGTTTATGGAAAGCAGTGACTGTGGTGACAGTCATTTAAAACCAACTAGGTACTACCCCAACCTTTTTTATAAAAAGCATATTACGCTTCCTGATGGAAGACGCAAATGACAGGAAGAAGCAAATGACAAATGATAATAAGATGGTTTTGATGGTCTGTGTTGGGCCGGGTTAGTCAGTACACGGAACAACATCCAGTTATCTCCCCATGTGCACGAGATGATGCACACTCACAACAAAATGGCTGTGCCCATGATCGTGGATGAGTGAACACGTCTGGGTTCCCATTGGCTCCATTTCATTTAATTAAATGGAACCATTGAGAATCCGGACGAAATGTGCTAGTTCTGCGTTTTTCTTCCATTATTTGAACTTCATGGCACTGAAAAGAGTACTGAAAAGTGTTTGGCCATTTTGGTTCAGTTCAGTTCTGTGAATACTGTTCAATACAGACCGTTTTTGTTGTTGTTTTATTGTATAATTACTACAGGTATGCAGCCCTAATGCAATACACTAATAATTAATGCAAGAACCTGCTGTGTATTATGAAAGTTTTATGTATAAATAATAAATGTACTCATATTCTTATTGTTCAAGTCAGTATAATTAATAGTAAATTGAACATATAATTTTAGAAAACAAACTTAATGATAATGACCTTTTTCCTTCTAAAACATTTTATTTTACATTTTAAATTTAGTATTTAACAAATAAGCATTCTACAATTTATCTGAATGCAAGGCCTACATTCATTCATTCATTCATCAGTGTTCATGCATGAAATGTTTTTTAATGTGTTCATGTTTCTCTGTTTCCTGTTATACAGGCGAGACATGGAATCCCCTGAAGTTACGTTACCAGCTGCGCAATGTACGAGAACGCCTGGCAAAGAACCTAGTTGAGAAGGGCGTGTGTTCCACGGAGAAGCAGAACTTCTTACTGTTCGACATGACCACGCATCCACTGACAGACTCCACCATCAAACAGAAGCTGATCAAGAGGGTCCAGGACTCAGTTCTCAGTCGGTGGACAAATGACGCACATCGCATGGACAAACGCATCCTCTCTCTAATTTACCTCGCTCACGCCTCGGACGTTTTGGAAAATGCCTTCGCTCCTCTGTCGGACGACGATTACGAGGTGGCCATGAAGCGGGTACGAGAGTTGTTGGATCTGGAATTTGACAATGAGAGCATGAAAGAGGGCACTAACGAGCTACTGTGGGCTGTCATATCTGCCGTTAGCAAGTAGACGTCGCGACCTTTCCGTGTTTTTCATTGGTGACTTTGCGATGCATCCATATGAGCTGTTGTTATGGGTGCATGATGCATCTTGACTTTCATGTATGTGAGTTGAATTGTCAGTGAAACGAGGGACGAGCTTGCAGAGTTATCTACAAGATGAATTTCAAGCTACACATGGTACATCTATCAGCTTAATGCTTGTAGTTCTGTTGGATATATATATATATATATACATTTTATACGAGGGGCAACTGAATTGAATTATGTATTGAACATTTTGAGGTCTTCAAGTTTGAACAGCCAGACATTGTGGATGTAAACCTTGTGGTATTCATTTCCTCTTGGGATAAATGATTGTGTACATATTGAGAGGGTCGTTCTAAGTGTCCATTGGTGTGTATATAGTCGGCACTGTTACTGATGTCTGTAATATATGCTTTACTATGTTTATTATTTCACCTTGTTCATCCGTGTATCCGTTCCACGTATTATCACGATTACTAGCTCACATTTGTCAGTCTCACAACAAATGGTTCTCTGCTCACTGTAGCAGGGGTGTCCACTGCATGTACTGTGAGATACAACTCCCAACTTGTTCACAGTTCAAGTTGTGACTTGCTATTTGTCATTGATTCACATCACTACCAACATTAGGATTGCACGATACGTTGACTTAATGACGACATAAAATCACATTGTGGAGAGTGTCATTTTTCCCAGGAAATGTAACGATTGGTTTTGCATGGTGTTTTTATGATGGGTATATCATTATCAATAACATCTTGTCCTCTTTTAATTTCAAGTGTTGATGAACGTGTGTATGAGTTTATTCTCAAAACATTTTGGTGAGATTTATGCCCTGTTAAATTGAAGTTCGGTAATCTTCTACGTCTTTTAATGATAAATTTCAACATGGTTTCATTCATTGGAATCGATGATCAATATTTTTTATATGCCATTAATTATTTACCTATGCTTTACCACAAATACATATCTATTACATGCATATATATCTCTCTCTCTGTGTGTGTGTGTGTGTGTGTGTATTTATGTTAACTATAAATTCTTACATTTTCTTGGGAAAAGGCAATCTTTTATCTTTTAATTAGGCAGATATTTTATAAATTCATACTTCGTACACTAACATATTTCTTTCTCAGCTGTATACATACAAGATCAAGCCATTGTATCTTTTTGGATGAACGATGTGAATTAATATTATTATTATAATTATTATTATTGTGAATAATGATTACTAACAAATGAAATGATATTACATAATGTTCTATTTACATGTTCTGATATGAACTTTGACTATGGTGAAATATTTTATAGTTGCTCAAGCTTTACCAATGTCAAATACAACTTATTTCACAATTGGCATAAAATCGATACTAAATGGAACCTTGTGTTACAGCCTGTCTATTACCCTACATTTGGATTGTCTGAGCCTGACTATGCTAATCTGCTAGATACTGTGAAGGCCGTGTTGTGGGAAGGTCAGCCAACAGCCAATATGGAATGTAAGTTGGTTAACTCGTGTCATACTGTGACATATGATCGTTTATGGCACTGCCAACTTAGGACATGGTCTATCAGCAACCTCTGGGGCAATAATGGAATATACTCCTGGTTCTTCTCCATTTCTACTCGTTAAAGTTGCATGTGTAAGTGTCGGTTCACGTCAATATTTGATTTGTTCCAAGTCACAGCACCTTCGGTTCACGTCAATATTTGACATGGTCATGTGTTGGTGTATCCCTTATCTAATCTATGTACATGTTCCAGATTTGCTCATGTGTTGTAATCACTGCAAGAATGGTTCCAATTTGTGATAATCACAATTATCATGGACAGGAGTGGTTGAATTTATTATTTATACTAGTAATATATATTGGGGGATTTCTTTCCATGGGAATTAATATTTTTGTTACATCAAGAAAGGTATTATATTCCTATATCTAGGCAACCATTAGAGGATATGTCTATCTTGATATGATTGAATATCTTCTCATGATCACTGATGATAGTTGATACCTGTGGTGTGTTAATTGTATTCAAAATTTAACGTAATGGTAATGGTGTGTCGGCCATTTGTGTACAGTTTACATGGGGTGAATACTGATAGATCTTCACCAGTGGCAAGTGCATTAAAGTCATTTGATGTTGGCCCTATTGCACTGTCACTGAACAATGCATCAAATATCCAATCCTATCTTTGCAATGTTCGCAGCCATTCATTCTAATTGTAGTTCATATGTATTTCCATCCAGTGCTGAGCGTTTTCTGGTGGACGAGAGTTACACAAGCATGAATCGGAAAGATTGGGATGCATTGGATGCATAGTGCACTTGCTTGCTTTGGCTGTACCAGACCTGGCTCTCAGGCCTTACTGTAACACATTGCTGTTGCAGGTTTTAATCCCACCATTAGCAGACATCACTGAAATAATGTATGAAAGTTCATAAAACCCCAGCTGGCTTACAGAGATCAAATGACTATATATTATGTAAATTAGCTAATTGCTTATCTCCATTAAATAGGAACATGCAAGTATGTTTCCATTCAATTATTGTATGACAAAGATAATGTGATATTTGTGATGTACTATATGTGTATGTACTAGTTGAGTATTCATGGTATTGGGGAATATTTAAAGTGTCGGTATCATCTATGCATAGGGTCGTGTTGGGATGTTAACATGCTTCATATTATTGTAGCTAAAGCATTCATCTAATAGTTTGATAAATATTTTAAATTTAATTAATCATTTATGGAATATATTTGACAATATGAAACATGCAAGGATGATATTTGCCCTTTAATATTACAGTTACCAATACCTTTCCTGTCCCAATCTGCTGCAAGCATGGAATGATTTTGGTGGTAAAACTAGGTTATTCACTCATATCTGTTCCATTAATCATTGAATGTAGAAATTATCACTTGAATGTCGTATTTGATTTCATACTTTTCACTAATGACATTGTAACTATGCTGTTTGTACTTCCCACTGTAATTCCAGCTAACATTGGTGGTGGTAGTAGTTGCATCTATTTATCTTTTCCTTCCTGAGGGAGAGAGCAGATTTTATTTCCCCAGCAAATCTTATACTAGCAGATATACATCCATAAGTTTTGTTAGCATTTCTTAGAGAACCGTGCAGACGAATTATCTTCATGCGGAATGAATCGATTGGCATTCTTGACCTTTAACTCTCTCAATGCTGGAGGCAACCAGAGATGCCCTAAAGAGCTGTGTCTATACCTAATCCAGCAGGGAGAGGGTTAAATAACACGTGCTGCAGTGTACAAGAACAAGACTGAAGGATGTAGGATAATATAGTGCAAAGGCTGAACATCAATAGTTTGAATAGTTTGAATCCTGACATAGAAACTTCAGCACAGGCGAGACTTATGTTGAGATAATCTAGGTACAATTGCATGTCTTAGCTGAATTCTATTTCAAGTATTGATAATCTTAATATCATTTCATATATTATTCATAGTAGGGGAAAGCTATTCTTGTGGCCAATATTTCTAATTTCATTTAATTTTAAAAGTGCATAATCTCTAATTTATTCATCAGTTGGATATGAACATATATTATATTTTCCAAGATACATTGAACTGAAGGAGAACTGAGCATATATCTGAGTGTGCTTGTCTGGGTAGACGACTACTGGAAGATGGGACATCCTGATTGATGGTACCAATATAATGTTAACTGTGTAATTTTCAAATACTACTGCATGTCGACTGTTATGGCAATATTGTAAAACACACCTTTGGTCTTTTGCATCATCATGAATTAAGCATTCCCAAATTTTGTTTTCGATCATTTTCCAACCATATTTGTGTACGTATTTTCCTCTGCTTGGTAACAGACACAATTTTATATTTTATTAATATCACAGGTGTGAATTGAATGTTGAGAAACTGCTAATGTATTGTTTAGTGCTCAGAAAACTTTGATTTAATTTTGTTTTATATAATTTGAAATGCTGGTAGGAAATAGATAGTATTTATTGAGTGAGCAGTCCATATTGTGGTTGAACAGGTTCATTCATGTTCACAATTCATAATTAATGTCTTGATTGAGCCAAGTGAGTTAGCTGTATATGGCAGTTGGGTCTATTGTTTTTCAATTCTTTTAAGTACAATTGTTATACATTGTGTTCAGATTTCTTGTTGAGTTTGAGAATGTCAATGAGTATACTTTAAGATTATTATCCAATTAATTCAATATAATCCAGTTCAAGTGGGAAGTGTAATTATGTATAATATTAATAAATTCATCTGCAAATGCACCTTGGTGTGTGTACTGTCTTTGCTGTCAAAACTATGTGTTGTTGCATCTTGCAGTGCTGGGTTTGTGTCAGTCACTTTGTATTACTGGAATATATTGGCTGAAACTAGAAATAAAAATAAATTATCATGTTTTATTTATCTATATTTGAAAGTGTGGTTATGGGCGGGTGGTAGCGCAGTTGTAGAACAGTTGTGGTAGAACAGTTGGACTTAGGAGCCAAGGTTCCAGGTTCAAATCCCGCCACGGGGACCCGGCATCAATGTTTGCGAAAGTTACCTTTCTAACGCGATATTGATAGGATGTGATGTCTGTAGAGTGGCAATGCAGTGCAGTTATCATCCTTGGTCTTGTCAGTACCAGCCGATGCTCGCAGGTTTACTGCAACATTCAGCGCTACGGATGTTACGCGTTTCCGCCTGCCCTAAACTGACATGTCGTGATATAAGTGAAAGAATCTTGACTCAAGCGACTCTAAACCCCAATTTTACAAAAAAGGGAAAAAAGAAAGAAAGTGTGGTTAATTTTTATCACAAATATTGCGAAACATTGAGTCCACATACAAACCACAACATTTGTACATGCTCATCAATGTGTTTACCTTTACCCGCCATTGGTTTAATAATAATAATGTGCACATTTATTTTGTGCCAAATCCACGCTGGAATTGTGCTCATAGCACTACACTATTACCCCAGTCAATGGATCAGTGCTCTTATTTTCCTTGTCAACCCCCTGGGCAATATACAACCCAAAGAGAATATCGTGCACATGCCCATGACATGTTATCCTTCAAGGTACCCATTCCCTGTTGGGTGAACTGAGACATTTTTTAACCAAGTCACTTGCTTAAGGTGATGCCACAGGTTATTCAGCCTGTGATTCAATGTGGGGCTGGAAGGAATCCTAGATACGGGATCTCTGTCGCCCATTCACAAACCAGCCCAGCTGGATGGCTTCATTTTAACCGAGCAGCACCAGTCGGTGCAAGGAACGGGACCATTACTGATTATATGAAGAAACTGATACCTCTAGGTACTAATATAATTGCAATCCAACTTGTATTATGTTCTCTATGTTGTAAAGTATATAACGATTTGTAAAGAATCAGAAACATGATCATATATGCGATTGCATTGATAAATCAAATCACTGTTTGCCTCCGGTGTAGCTCTGCATTAAAGATCTAATGTTATCACATTCAATGTTATGCAACATACTGTGAGGACTGGGCTGGGAGGGTCTACCGTGCACCCCGCCCCCGCCCCCACCCCAGAACCTCCAAGTATGGTATCATTTTGTTCAAGGGATCCCAATCATTGGATTGTACTGTGCATTTCGCCGTTTTTCAATGGCTGCCAACCGAAAGTTCCTTTTTCACATATCAGTTTTTAAGACTCCTACAAGCTTTAGTATGATGAATAGACCCACATTTAATGGGTCAAACAATCCATTAGGAATAGTTATGTGAAAAGGGGACTTTTGGTTGGCGGCCATTGAAAAACTGCAGAAATGCACAGTGCAACCCAACTTTTTTCTTGGTAACGTAAAATATCAATGATGGGGGTCCCCTAAAAACTATTGGAGGTTCGGGAGGGTAGGGAGGGGGGGGGGGGGGTAAGGTAGAACCTCCCAACCCACAGACTATAAGAACGACAAATTGGAACGAAACTGTTTGATGACATTTGCCTACCTTCTTGATATTTCTAGTCAATATTTCGATAACGTACATATTTCATGCTTGCAGCCACGTGTTCCACCATAGATAATAATTATGAGATCGTATTCTTAGTCAATAAAATACGTACTCTTCATTTAAAACATGTGTAATGCTATAAAGCAGAGATTTGCGTCAAGAAGGCCATGTGTTCTACTGGCTACATATATGCAGTCTTAACATGTTCTTGCCAGCTTGTTAAATACCTTCTCGTGACATCACAGACATCGGACTGTTTAAACGTGACAAGTGGCTGGACTTGGCATACTTCTGTTACTTCCTAGCAACTCGACGAGATAGCTTTTTATTTTGATTTTTATCTGTCGACAGGCACAATATCGGGAAGCTTTCTGCCCCAAATTGGACATTGCCGTATGCATGTATACTTCCTGTGAATCAGCCGTATGCATGTATACTTCCTGTGAATCAGCAACGCAACATAACCAGATAACGTCTTGGTTTTTTTTATTAAATCACTGTCCATTATTTCTTGAAAGTTAAGTTAGCATGATGACTTGTGAATATTTTAATGAGTGCAACATATGTCATGCTCTAGTAAAGGCAGTACAGAAGATTTAGAAACCATTTAATATGTTCGAAGGCGGAAACAAATTTATGTAAATTCAAATTTATATCTCTACACACAGCTTAGTTTGAATTCAGATTGCATGAATTTGCATTGTTAACGCAGAGTAACATGTTACATGACATAATTGCCAGAATATGCTTACAGTAGAGAGGTAGTGCTGATACACAGAGAGAGAGAGAGAGAGAGAGAGAGAGAGAGAGAGAGAGAGTACTTATCTTTATTGTCAACAATTATTAATTATTTGTTTTATGACAATGACTTACGTTTGGCTTTCTTTATATTCTCATTATATCACTATAAATGCCATCATACAAATATGTCTGTGTAACAAGACTAATACGATGGCGCCACTATATAAGCCGTTATTTTCCTAAGATAATAGAAACATATAGAAACGTGCTAATTACACTATGCTTAGTTCTTGTGCATTCCCACTAATTGTGCTTATGTGTGGGGATGTGTGTTGCAAGAGGGATCAGTCAAGGTATTTCCTTCTAACCATGCCCGTTTTACTCGTTTGAGGTTTAATTTTGTAGGAAGTGTGACCATTTTATCGCCTTGATTAACCGAGATAGAGAATAGTAGACAACTTTCAATCCACTGGTATCTCCACGGAAGTTTAAATAGGGGTTCCGGTTAAGAACAATTGATAACTTGAATGGAATTATTCTAAATACCCTTAAATAAGTGAAGCTTGATATATTGTTGTTATTATTATTATTATTATTATTATTATTATTATTATTATTTATTATTATTATTATTATTATATGTATTAGTAAAATAAATATCGCCTAACAATGTTTTCATGTGTCAGTATATGTAGCCTTAAAACCATCTCAGAAACGACATTTAATATTTTGCTATATTTATGTTTCTGACAATCCGATTGTTATTACTTCTAGGGCCATGTTTAGTGGTTATTAGCTGTTTTGATTCTTAAATGAAAGAACACTGGTAAATGGTTGGCTAGCCAAAAATACGCAGTAATTAAACGATGTCAGTCTTAAAGAGGCAAGATCCTACTAGCATTGGGAATAATGTTCACTATCGGGGTTATTGCATATTCTGAAAGAACAATCTTTGCCCGACATGTGAGATTTTTTCCCAGATTTTTTAGTCATCGAGAAATATATTTATTTCCTATCCAAAGACACCTACCCAAAAAAATGGCGACCGCGCCCGAAGTTGTGACGTCACAGGTTTCTGCGTACACAGATCCCGGTCACAGAAAGCAAGATATGCATTCACATTGGTAGTGGTTCTTTTTTTTTTCTACCAGCTGGTTTGATTACCGTGTAAGAACAACAATTGAGCTCACGATACATTACAATGTCTCACTAGTTAATCTATCGACAAGTGGATGTTGATCCGTGACAGAGAATAATATTTCTTTCTTGCTTTGTGCTTTTCTTTCTCGGTGTTTGATATGAGCTGTTCTTGATCGACATGTGCATGATGAAAGAAACAACATCTTACCACTCCGAGTTTGGGTTTTTATCTGTGATAGGGCAGTATACAGGGCCTAAACGGTTCCATAAAACAGATCCGACACAGTCCTATGCTGGACTTCCTTGGACTCGAGTGTCTTCTCTTGGCGATACAGTATCTTAGAGTCTGAATAGATTTGTTTTTCATAAACGTCGTTCTATAAAATAATAAAATTAATGCCTGATATTTTCATCAATGTGGTTGGATTATTCAGTATCAGATAATGGCAGTAGGAAAGTATTCAGCTGATAGTACACCGTAGACAACGACTGTGAAGTAACTGATGTCTTTGAGAACGCCAGTGTACTGTCACAATGTGTAGTTTTCTTTTCAGAGAAATGAGCAACTATGCTTTTAAAATGGCCGTTCTGAAGCAATACAGATATGTGGTGATGTTGAATGAAACATTCATAATACATGTAGATCCTCAATTATAATGAATAATAAAATTAATTCTAACATGACTTGTATGAATAACCTACCAAATCTGGTACCGTTAATTCGCGATTGAAACACCGCTGATTTTAGAAGTGCTATACCAAACTATATTCAGGTGAAATTTCATAGTTTTTGTAGTCATGTTAGAATGGGGATAAAGGCACTACTGTTTGGAATTTAGAGGTATCAATCGTGAATTGATACCTTCTAAATTGAATTGAACACCGAACGCGTAGTAGACTTTTATCCCGTAATTATTCATTGCGTATTTTACCTCTTTTTTTTAAAAATCGGAACAGCCATGGATGAAGAATGTATTAAATTTGCATAATAAAACGCATGTCGTGTATTGTTCAGGATGTAGATGTAGTGATCCCCTGACATTTCAAACCAACCGATATAATCTAGCCGATTATGGTAACACCTAAAGGTTAATATGTAAATAATTCCAATGTCATTACATAACACGTATCCCCTTAGATCAACTGACTTATTGAGCACACACGGTCCATCGTCTTCATGACCACCGTCGATGTTGTCCTACAAACAGAAACCTCTGACCTAAACCTCTTCTCCAGTCACGTCTGTGGTCGTCCGCCAAGTTATCGTGGATGGGGACGGTTTGAACATGCTACACACTACAGGTCATCATGCTACAAGACAGTCAGCATTTCCACTGGATTTGTGACCCGTCACATACAACGACGTGAGCAACTCATGCGGCGCTCTGGCAGTCACGTTCCAGATGACATCCGCTAGGCCTCTTCCCGGACTAAATACCTCCGCAATCCCTCCTGTGCTGGCCCAATCTGTCCCCGAACAGTACTTAAACCCTCTTTGTTGACCTTTGCCTACATTTTGAGAATTCCGATTTGCTAGTTCATTACAGACCTCTGACGTCGAGCGATACGCTGCTCTGAAGATTTGATGTGGGAAGTTTGCAATTTTAGGTAATCATATTCTTCCGTGTTGTATATTTGAATGCGAACACGTGAAAGATAGAACGTCATGGAACATTGACAAAGTTGTATTCTCTTCTTGATTTGGGAGAGTCTCATAGGAAGTATTCAGTAAGATCTAGGAAATCTGGAGTATTTGTGTTCAAGAATATTTAATCCTGAAAATGAAACCGAAGTTTGTGTTTCTAGTTGCAATGTGCTTGCACGTCACACAGCATGTTGCAGATAGTGTCGAGAACCGATGTACCGCTGCAAACTGCCAACTCCCAGATTGTCGCTGTCCCGGGCACAACATTCCTGGGGGATTAAAACCTGAAGAAATTCCTCAAATGGTACTTATCACATTTGACGATGCCGTCAACTGGGAAAATTGGGACTATTATATGAAGCTATTCCCACCCGACAGAAGCAGACTCAACCCTAATGGGTGTCCAGCTACGTCTACGTTGTTCGTTTCCCACAACTTCACCGACTACTGCATGCTGAAGAAGCTGCACGCTCGAGGTCTGGAGATAGCGGACCACAGCGTGTCGCACAGAGTTCCACATACCTGGTGGAGTGCCGCATCAGAGGAAGACCTGCACGAGGAAATCATTGAACAGAAGACGAACCTCGCAGACCTTGCTGACATTCCAGTAGCGGACATCAAGGGCTGGAGAAGTCCCTTCCTTCAGCCAACTGGAGACACGATGTTTAAAATTCTGTACGATAACAACTTCACCTACGACGCCACGATGACCTACCCGTTCCCTAGGAATGTGTATTCTCCAGTCATGTGGCCGTTCACATTGGACTATTCCTACACCTTGGTGTGCAACATCAAACCATGTCCCAAGCAGCAGTATCCCGGGTTCTGGATCCTGCCTGTTGTGGTCTTGATGGACTATCGCGAACACTTGCCCTGTGCTTACGTGGACTTCTGCAAGAACGCACCGAGGAACCAGGACGAGGCCTTTCAGCTTCTCTGGAAGAACTTCTTGAGGAACTACAGAACCAACAGAGCCCCTCTATATATTAATCTCCACTCAAAGTGGCTGAACACCAGGTTCAACCTGGACGCCATGGACCAGTTCATTCAGAGACTGACCTCGATGGACGACGTGTTCGTGACCACGGTCAGCAATGCATTGGAATGGATGAAGAGACCTACCAAGCTGTCGGACATCCAGACGTTCCAGCCTTGGCAATGCATCAAGGAACCGAATCTAGAGGACAAGGCGTTCTGTAGTTTCTCGTTCAAGCCTGTAACCAAGGAACCAGACACCAGCACTCACCATAGTCACAATAACGTGAACAGAGGTAACATTAAGAATAAGAACACCATTAACTGGGGTAACTCTAAAGATACGTTAGGCAAAATGAATGTTCCCCCATCTCAAGACACTCATTCTAACCATAAGAAGCATCGACCATGGTTTCTGAGAAATTCGAGCACTTGTCTAGATGTGTGTTTGAAATTCATATTGACAGTTCTATGTATGGCATTGGTGTTATAGGAAATGTATAAGTATTTCTTATCTCCCCTGATGACAACATCAGTCATATGAATCATTCAGCAACCAATCTAATAAGTAATTAACTAAAATAACTAGTTTAATGGATGTTTGGAAATCGTGAAACGTCGATATTCAATTTGATCTAATGTGCATTGTATAATATGTGTACGCTTGTATATTATGTAATTAAATGGTGTAGGGCACTAACGTGTAATATAAATAGTTATCTGGGAAGGAGTAAACATTATTAAATATTTTAGGCGTTATGAGTTGTCAGGCGGCAGCAATCAGCTGCGTGTATCTTCAAGATATGCGATGAAGTTTATGACGGTTCTCTCGAAACTTGTGTGTGATACACGCTGCCTGGCGACTAAACTACTTCAAGTCACGCATAATTGAAGCAAGGAATAATAGGAAAGTGAGGCTATTGCTATAATGGCATCTCACTTCAAAGGTTTCGTGACGTCATAATTGAAATTTTGATTTTGAGCTTGTACTATATGTAAGTGTTACACATGTCCTGTAGGAAAAAGTTGCATTTCATTTTGAATAGTTATATAATTGTAGAGTTGAAACGAATAGCAAAAATACTATTCGAATATTAGTTTGTAAGTATTCTATTCGTATTCGAATATTCGTTTGAAATCTTACTATGATATAATTTGTTACAAATTGACATTTACGGTAATATTGTCATCCTATCAATTAAAAAAATCATGGTCACACATCTCGAATGGCCAGTAAATTTCCATTGTTGTGTTTCCTGACTATAGATATTTAGCAATAACATTGAACAAATATTTCAAAGGGATTACGGAAAAACATGCGATCTACAACTCTTCTGTAAATGTGTTCGAATATTCAAATGCTGTTTTACTATTCGAATATTCATAATTTAATATTCAATCGCGAATATTCAATTATTCGTTTCAGCTCTATATAATTGTATGTTTAATTTCTGCATGTTTGTAAATATTGTATTTAACATATTGAAGTATTGGACATATCTTATGTTTATAGGTGTATGTCTATGTATATGTAAATGTGTGTTCTATTTATTTATGATTCAATCGACGTTTAAATGCGCAAAAGTATGTTGGTAAATAGTAATAATTATGGATATTCTATATAACGTTCCATTAAAGCTCTGTCGTTATTTAAATACTAGTAAATTTGTCCAGATGGACAGTGTTTAATTTCAGTATAGAACGTATATATGTCAGCATGTTATTTGTACAGAACGTATATATGTCAGCATGCTATTAGTACACAACGTATATATGTCAGTATGCCATTAGTACAGAACTGTAAGATTGACGTGGGAGAATGTCTTGTGCTATTACACAAGTGTAAAACGTGATTGTTTCGCGGAAAGCAAACACACCAGTGATAGTGACAAAGGCGACCTACATCCCCTTTACCAGACTAACTATCTGCATGTACCACTTGACGACATCGCGGCCAAAGCTTACAGTATTATAGGAAATAACACTGTCTGAGTTTTATTCTTTTTTGTTACAGTGGTACATTCTTTAGTTTTCAGTAGAAACCTTCTTTTTTTTCACCGGGAGATGTATAGGCCTACATGCTATTACAATTTACAGAAGTATTAGAAAACACTTATACAGTTATTAATCCTTTTAAAGCTTTAGAAAATGCGCATATTTAGACTGTTATAAACGTATACGTTATGAAGTATTTTATTGTTATGAATTCTGATTTTTGTTTAATAGAGATAATTTCAGATTGCTGTGCTATAATACTGTCGAAAATGACAATCTCCACACTAATGGGTGGAATGAGTAAGTTATATGAAACTTAACGTCTCTGGATAATGTTTCACCTACTCGCGACACTGATATAGGTGGAACTTGGTTTGTGGTACTAGTATATGATGGCAGATTAATAACATGTAGTTTGCCATTTTCATTTGCAAAGATTGTAAAAGGGAAATAAACAGACATGATATCGACATATATTTTGTTATAATTTAGAAGTGATCCCCAAATCGATGCTTCAACAGTCAGTGAGGGTAGTACATCGAAAGCGGGAATTGATATTGTCTGTTGATAATGTTGATCATGGATTATGTTTATAACATGTTATACAATATGGATCTATTTCCGTAACACTCCTTTCCCAGCCATACTGAACACTGCACTCTAAACTTACATGTTTTTTAAAAACTATTATGAAACTCTAAGAGCAAGACGTAGCACCGTCTCTCAATGAATGCTTACTACATTACGCATGTATGCATCTACTTATTAATGGGACGGCAACGGAATCTCTCAAATCGAATGAATCCGTGAATGTTTTTGCACTGAACAATCGGAATGATTATTTTGAATTGGGAAACATTAAATTCTTCATTTATTTCTACATTACTTGTCCCTAATTGTTGATTATAGTGATAACCATGATGTGGTGCAGTTAATTTTGATGTAAAATAAATATGTATGCACTCTGGGAGGCTATATTATTTACTGTTATTTTCAAACACATATGCAGGGCTCATCCATCTAATATAAACTATGTATGAAGATTCATATGAATATTGTTTTCACTATCAATTAAAGCGATGCATCATGTTTCTCGATACTAGTATATTCCTCTTACAGTTCCTGTATCATGAGGCATAAGCATCGCTAGTGTAATGTGTTCTGAATGCAGGTACAGAGACGACATATCAACTGACAACACTGTGGAGAATACTAGCGTTAATATACACATGCACGAAAAAAAACGTGCCGCCTGCCGGTATCGATGTGCATGCGATATCTAGCTTTCTAACATTAACACGTTTTTCAGGATCTCTCAGATAGCGTAAATTGACAATATAGTTCCACACATTTGTAACAATTTCTCTCATAAAATTAGCATAAGGGAACTTCATTTGGAAGCCATGATTTTAAATAGTTAATAATTTATCATCGTCGCCAGGCTCGGATACCTCGGCTACTATCCTCGTGCATTAACGATATAATAATACCTTGCAAACTTAATATCCAACGTATTAAAAATGTTATTCTACATGGACATTGAGTTGTCTTTTACATTAAAATAAAGTCAGCCAAATACAAAGTATGAACAGGGATTATTTGATTTAGCATAGTATTGGACAAAATCACCAATCATTGTGCATGCTACATGTATGTTTGTATGATCTAAGACGATCTGAATGTAGTGAGACTCCTTGTTATGACAAACACTTAATATAAATATTTAAATTACCAAGATTGACAACAGGTGATCAAGAAATAATTCTTTATTTCTGGATATTAAAGAATATAAATATAAATAATCATATTCTGACAATTAGACAATCAACACAAAATATAATGCACAAATACACATGTAATAATATTAAACAGTTTTTCCTTTTCTAGAAGTGCATGAACTCATATGTTGTTCTATCTGTATGAGTACACATTTCTGTAAATGATTAGTTTAAGCAATGGTAAACAGCTTAAGCCGATGATAACTATAGTACTGTGGAAATGAAAGCTTATCCAATATGTTCATAATGTTCATTGCATCATTTATATAAATAGTTCCTAACCTGGGAATCCTGAAAAATTATTTTGAATTATATACAGTGTACACAAATCTAATATACATGTATGATGGTTTTTTCTCTTTCTTACCGAATAATGTTTCATATTACAGTAAAGTGACACTAACTATTTAAAAATAATATCAGCTTTGTGTAATAAATTTTAATTGATACATTTCCAGTTGCATACACAGACAATGTATCAGGTGAGAGTCCTCTTTCCACTTGAACAACATTCCAATTTTACTTAAAATATTAATTCTAATCTCAATCATGTGATATATATATTTTACAAGAAATACTAGTATTCATAACACAACTAAAGACTACTATCATCCCATGTATTCATAACACAACTAAAGACTATCAGCCCATGCATATTACTTGACTGGTCTATTATAACATTGTACAATGAACTTTCTATCACAAATGAACCAGAGAGGAGACTTTGTATACTACATGTATGCCATTATGTATTGCATTATTTAACATTATTTAACATTGTACAGTAAAAGGCAAGTACAATAATAATTGCAAAACACTAGCACTAATATTTACATTACATTTCCTGTACACCAATATGAGTGACTTGAGGATTTGACCTAGTATTTCAGTGATGTCACAGTAATCTGTTTGTGGGAGACTATGGTCTGTAATTACTATGTGTTACAATTAAACTTACAACCCACAGCATGTGCATATTACATATGCAACTATCAATACTAGGATATAATATTATAAGGTCGTATCTCTTGAGAACAAGAGTTTAGCCTCTTAACAAAAGCAATTATCATAATAATATTGTAAAATATTTTTTAATTCTAGTACAAAGTGTATGAATAGATTTTGGCCCCTATATTTACATAGAATAATTTGTATTTGTACTAACATACACTACAGTTGTGATGGAAACAATGACATGCATGTCATTGGAAAATAGTTATTATTGATGATGTATATACATGTATATCAGTATACGAGATGACCAATTTGAAGACTTTGTAATAGTTATTTGTAAGATAAATATAATACATAGGATGGTCAGCCTCAATTTATTCACAACATACAATTAATTCTACAGGACTTGTTATACATCTGAAGTTTCATGTAAATGTAGAACATGGTGTATTGAATAATCACTACCAACGTTATGGTACTGGGTATCGTTTCTCAAAACTTGTATATCCACTATGAGACCATAGCGCTCTCATAATTGCCAGATTGCCATGTATAAAAGATAGCTATGTGTACTTAATGGTCTTGGTAGTAGATACAAGAGCTTCAAGAAACTACACCCTGTATGTACGCATTTATAAATCTGAAATAAACTCCTAGAGAATAAAAGGGCAGTCAGCCATTAGGTAATGTTGCACAACATTGACACAATTTTGTTCAGATAACGTGATATCATGGATGATCATAATTATGATTATTTGGACAATGAAGCATATACAGTCTGACCAGTTTAGGGTGACTGGCTATGTGGTATGTACATTTATACACAATGTTGCACAACATTGACACAATTTTTTGATATCGGTATCTCCAGCAAGCTGTGTATTCATGGCCCTGTGGCCTGCAGTAGTATTTCTGGCCCCTGGGGGCTGCAGTAGTTTTATCCATAATCTACACTATCTCACTAGGACAACATAACACAGCCATAGCACACAATGAGACACAATCATTGGACATCTCAGATAGCTGACAAATATGCTTACACAGCTTTCTTTTTTTTTTACCTTTGGGAGATACATAAAGTTGGGAAATTTCCATATTTCCAAAGTAACACAAATTTCCATGGTTGTTTCTGAATGTTGTTTCCGGCAAAGCTTGTTTTTGAGCAATGTTTGAGGACTAAGTTTCAATATTCTAAGATTTGGTGTCCCTAAACTATAGCCCATCATTACTTCCACTTAATGATATACGTGTGAATAAAAGTATCTAAAAGCTGTTAATATTTTCGGTGTAATTGGATTACACAAATTAAGGGAACATTTAGTATCATTGATACTTCAGTGATTCAGACTCAAATTTCATATTGTGGAAATTGAAAAAAAAAAGGAATATCCTACTGGTGGTGCATGTTAAATTGATCTAATTTGTTCGTGTCCTGGTACAGTATGTATGCAGTTGAATGTAGGTGCACACAGGCAAACAGGACTAAGCTGTGACATATGTACACAGTTATCAGATAATCAATACTAGAGGCAACAAAACAGCCAGTAGCGACCAGCTGTTAAAGATAACATATAAAATCAATTTACCTATAGTCAGGTACACTAATGTGTGCTCAGCGGCATGATGTGGGTACTTTCAATCCATATTGGTATAATGCATGTCTAAATAACAACTATAGAAAAATAAATCAATAAAATAAAATTGTACGAATATTTGTTCATGTGCATGTAACTCAATGTTGTGGTAAATACGACATTTCAGTGGTTAGGAAATATATGTTATTGAAGGAAATAGTAACTGCATAATATCTATGTCCAGTCATGATTAGATACACATTCCAAGTACAGTATATTATTTATATTGATGCAAATCTGATAAGTCATCATATGATAACATTGTTAAAATTGCAAATGTGCTCAACCACTTTCCCAATTTAGGGAATTTCAGTTGAAAATGACAAAAATTCCAATAGATTATACAAAAGACAACATCCATCCCAACAAGTCCAGGTTGTGGAGTAGGGGAGACTACTCCATCCAGCTTACTTCCTCTGGATGAGAATATGGACGTCACCGTCAGGGAGAAACTTGAGGTTGTTCCATGCCTCATAGTGTCGGAGAGTCGTGAAGTCCATGTTATTAACCTTCAGTATCTCATCCTGCACCTTCAGTTGCCCACACTTCTCAGCAGGACCCCCTGAAATAATAATGACATACAATACTATAAATCCAATAACTTCCATAACAAATAAGTGTATCCAGTTCTTTTAATTATTATTTGAATTTATTATTTAATTAATTACTTTGATCACAAATACAAAGATAAATTCAAGTAATAATTCAATAAGGCATAAACATATGGATTACAATTCATGAATACCAAGAATTAGAACCGACAATAATAAAAAGAGAAAATCTTAAAATGGCACTGTGATACATTATCTCCCTTTGATCACTGTCTGCTTGGCCAGGGGAAGCCATTCTACAATTAATCATATCATATACTATTAATGTCACCTTTGAAGATCCTTTTGATGAGTATGGGCATGTCTCCCTTGGGTGATCCTTTGCCCCCCTCCAGACAGAAGCCCACTCCAGTGACCCCCTTCTTCATGACCACCTCAAACACCCCGGGACCCTGCTGCACTGGAGTCTTGGTCACCACACCTGATGGCAGACACGAGACCATGTAACATGTAACTCCATCAAACAACAGCATGTGTAACATCATCAGCAGCTTTATGTAACAATTACCCAGTGACTTTCAAAAGAGAACACTTCTGACCAATAATATCTGACATCTGGTTTCCAATAAGGCATTCTAAGAAATTAACTGAAAATAATGGTAAGCTATTGGAGGAAAGTATCCTAATTATGTACTATTTAAGAACAATTTAAAACCTGCATGTGTTTGCATTCATCAGTGCCAATGCTTCGATTGGTATTTGTTCCATGTTATATAACCATAGGAACAATAGAGAAGACTGCTTTGTACAAGAAATTACACTGTGGAAGAGACCATGGCCAGGATGACAAACCCACCATTGCCGTTGATGCTGCTGTCCATGGAGGCGCTGCCATTACTGATGGCAGCTGGACTTCCTCTCCGGGACACGACCAGCGTCACATGCTGACTGGGTTCAGCCACCTGCTTCATGACCTCTTCTGCAGAGAACTCCTCCACTGGCTTCCCATTGACTGAGAGCAGGGAGTCCTTCAGCTGCAGGAGTCCGTCCTTCTCTGCCTGACTTCCAGGCGTCACACTGCTGACCTGAGAAATAGAAAGCATGTATTACAATATAGACAGTATTTGAAACTGGTCAATTAATACAGATGTGTTGTATTACATGGTGCATGGATACCAAATTTCACTAATAATATGTATCTGTAAAACATTGTTGGCGAAATAGACAATAATACACGACCTTCTGTGTGATATCATTTTTATGAAACGTGTGAATAGTTTTGATATCTGACGAGTGAAAGCAATATATCAACAATGAATACAAGAAACATGTAAGAAAATGAATATCTTGATGACATATGACTTTTACATCTTGGTACATTTGATGTTATTTGTTCAGAAATAGATGCTCTGACGACACATCAGCTAAAAATAGCAAAAGTAGTACACACACACACACACACACACACACACATTATAATATATATATATATATAGCGGAAAAAGTATATTACACTAGTTAGATAACTCAGAACAGTTATGAGATGAAATAATTAAAATACATAATAACTTTTTGCATGTAAAGCAATTGAAAATGGAGCATTTATATCCTGGATTAATTATGGATAGAAAGTACAAGTAATTGTCAATTGAGCACATACCACTTTTGATCTGAGAATGCCATCCCTGAGTTGGAAGCCCAGGTTCTTCTCTGGTGGGTCTCTGACCAGAACCACGATGATGATCTCATCCTCCAGAGAGAGTCCCGTCTTGTCCATTCTCTGGTTGGCCAGGTCAATCAGGCGAGAGACCTCATCGCGGGACACAAGGCTGGAACTGTCCACCTCCATTAGCTTAGAGAAGGTCTTACCCGGTGTGTCACCACTCCCACTGGTTATCAGCTTCCACTTGCGCTTGCTGGATGAAGAACTCTTGGACTTGGGTGAAAGACTAAGGGACTTATTCACTACACTGGTTGAAAAAGCCCTGTCAGTTACTGATTTTCTTTCAGAAGTGTTAGATTTTGTTGATGTAATTCTAATACTTGAGGCATCAGGTTCAAAAGAAGTGGGACTACTTACGATATCTTTTGTTGGGGTTGAAGAAAATATTTTAGTTTTTGACGAGGATGTTTCTGAATATTTAGAATTGTTGAGAACGTCGCCTGGTGAGGATTCTTGGGAGCTTGATACCTGTGTGAGTGAATCATTCTTTTTATCAGTAATAACATTAATTGACACAGGTGCATGTTTCTGTCTTTCTTGTGATTTTACAGTCACTGGCACAGTACTTTGAGATAATGAAACTGAATGAGAAATGTCATGCAGTGAATCAACTGAACTAAGTGAATCTTGTCCCTGCAAGGACACATTAGAGCTATATTGCACAGACACAGTTTTGTTCATGCTTTCACCAGGTGACTCAATTCCTGAATCTGTTCCTGTATCCTTCCTTGTTAGGACTGAAGTAGATGTAGGTTCCACTGACTTTGACACAGTTTCCTCATTATGCACAACAGAATCTTTGACCAAGGCCTCTGGAGTTTCTGCAGCATCACCAGCTATTGCACTTGACCTTGTGGTTGAATATATCTGCACACTTACTCCAGAATCTGTGTCAGATGAAGGAGTTTCAACCTTAGGACCATCTTCCTCTAACACTAGTTTTTGCTTAGAATCAAAATTAATAAGCAAGTCAAACTTTGATTCTTGAGCAGCCACCTTCTCTATTTGTTCAATCCAATCTTCTTCAGGTTCATCTTGAGTTGGTTGTACAGGAACCAGGGGTGTACTTGATACTGCTGGAGGTGTACTTGGTACTGCTGGAGGTGTACTTGACACATGTGGAGGTGATCCTGTCGGTAATGTAGGCGAAGGCCCATCATCATCTTTAGACTCAACCTTGATGTCCACAGCAATAATCTCACTTTCAAGTTGTCCTATAACACTAGGTACAACATGACTTGATGATGACACATTAGCCTGTACTATGTCCTCATCCACTGGCTCTTGAGATATGTCAATTGGGATAGGTGGTGGTGGCCCTGTGGGAAGAGGTGGGGGGTTGGACCCAGGGAGTGGAGGTGGGGAGGAAGAGGGTGAAGGAGCAAGCTCAGTTTCACCTCCCAATTGTCGTTTAGCTGCTTCTAGAGTTGCTGTCACAATTTCACTGGAATCGTTTACAACTTCTTCTGGTGTGTCTACTTCTGTGTTAGGAGGAACTACTATGATCTGTTGATATGAAATACCTTGATGGACAAAATTATTTATTGATGATTCTTCCTCTTGAAGTATTTGGTTAGCACGAGAATCAGGTGATTTCACTTCTTTTATCTTGACTTCCTCGATAAGCTGCAATTTAGCTGCTTCCAATGATTGTGCCACAAGTTTGGCAGCAAATCCGCTACTCCCATCCACTATCTTCTCAACACTAGTCTTGTCCACCACATGCTCGACACTATCCATGTCCACTATCTGATTATCACTAGTCTTGTCAACTATCTGCTCAACATGTTTCTTGTCCATGACCTGCTCAAGCTTTGGATCACAAGATGTGGAAATCTCAGACTTAAATCCAATGTCATAACTAATTTTACTTGATGTTACTTTTATTTGTTCCTTGACCTCTTCAGTTTTTAAATTAACATTTTCTGTTTCCGTTTCATCCTCTGGGACATCATCTTTCATGTCAAGAGAAGCCTGATCTGTGGTAGAATCTGTGACAGTTGCATCATTGAGAGCAATGTTTCTTGAACTAATATCTGTGTTCACAAGTGTGACTGATTCTGATGGAATCACTTCTTGTAAGGTAATTTCTGAGACTGATTCACTATTATCAGAAGTCTTTACATCTACATTAATGTCACTATCAGCAATGTGAGTATCTTCATTGTGTGGCATGCCATGTGCAGATTCTGGTGGAGTTTGTGAAATATCAACATGCTGGTGATCTGTAACATAGGATTGTGTAACCAATGATTCAGTAGACTTTTTCCGAGTGTGAAACCCAGACAGTTTATTAATGTGAACAACTTTTGCAGTAACAAGTGCAGAGGTGTCAGATTCAGTTGGTGCATCTTTCTTACCTGCTAATCTTGATGTTGATATCACTTTCCGTCCTTCTCCAGAATGCAATTTGTGAGGTGTGGACACATGCTTGAGTCCTGAATGTGATGGAGGTTCTTCTGTTGATGGTCTCCTAGGAGAGAGAGCAGTATTAATTTTCACTGGACCGATCTTATAGGTTCCATCTGGGCTAGATGAATGTGCCACTTCTCCACTATCTATCTTGTGTCCAGTGATTTGCTTCAGTCTTTCCAATCCTGTTGGCTTGAATATTGATGATGAGGATTTAGGAACAGAATGGTGATGACCTGCCTCTGGTTTAGTTTTAGGTTCAGGTAAAGCAGTTCGGCTTTTGGGCATGAGCGCTGAGTTGATTCTTTTACTGCCATCTGGTGAGGTTGGTGAGGTTGGTGAGGTTGGTGAGGTTGGTGAGGTGGGAGATGCGGGTGATGTAGCTTCTTCCTTGTTTGCCTCACCAGTAGCTTGAGAACTAATCGATATTCGAGACACAATAAAGACACCATCTTCCTCAGGGATATGTTTCTTGGCAGAGGACACAGGGTCTATCTGTGTTTTGAGTTTTGGAGGATCTGACATATGGGATACATGAACTTGACCTTGGCTTGAGCTGGAGAACTTGCTTGCTGAGGCAACACCAGTACTGGACTGATGTTTAGGTGTATGTGGAACCCCTTCTTCATGCTTTTGAAAAGCTTCAAAAGAAGCCATTTTTTGCTTGACAGATTGTCGTTCAGGAGCATGCTCTATTTTTCTTCTTGGCACATATGGTTCTTCTGGTATCCCTTCAGATTTATGAGAAGTAGTTGATTTCTCAGAGCTCGCTGACGACTTTCTCCTCCTTCTCTGTCCAACCTCCACTTCATTCTCAAAGTGAAAATCATCAGACACTACTGATGATGCTGATGCATCGGAACTAGCAGATGATGTCCGTCTTGGTTTGGGAGCTACAGGTGGTGGTGTTTTATCCTGAGATTTAGGATTAATAGTCGACAAAACTTGAGTTACTTCCTCTGTTATTACTGTTGGTGGAGAACTTACTTTCTCAACTGCAATGTTTGAAACAAATTTGGGCTTTCCATCCTCTTCATTCTTTTCAAATGATGTATCTACAGCTATGTTAGAAACAAATTTGGGTTCTTCTGGTTTTACTGATTCAGTAATGGTTGTTCGTGCTTTTGGTTTTGGAGGAGGTCGTGGTGGGCTCTTCGTGACATCAACTTCTGTCTCTATTTTCGGAGTTGCCTCTTCTGATGAAACATTATGCTTGACTGTTCTTGGTTCTTCACTTGGTATTTGCTGTCTAGGAGCTGGTCTTGGTGGTGTGGGTTCCTTCATTGTTTTACTCACTACTTCTGATTTAGTCGATTTTTCTTTCATGGTTACTGTTACCACTGGTACCTCTGCTGCTGTTTCTTCAGCCTTCTTAGGAGCATCATGATCTACAGTAACTTCCACTGATTGTCCAACCTCTATCTTTGAGACATGTTTATCCTCTGGTTTTGCACTGTCTGGCATTTCCTCTGACCATTTCTTGGTTACATCAATAGTGGAAACATGAATTTTTTCTTGAGAACCTTGTTCAGAATCAGCTTGCTTTTCAGGAAGCTTTGTCAATGAAGACTTCCTCCTTGATTCAAAGAATCCTGAATCTCTCGTCAAAGGGGAAGTCACAGTTACTGACTTGTTTTCTGAACTATTGAAGGGTTTTGCTCCAAGTCTGACACCAAATGGGGAGGTTGGTCCAGCTGGTTTATCAGAGGATGTTAAGGAATCTGTATTTCCAGGATCTGCAATAGAGATAGAGGCAGAATGTAAACTAGTTGATTTGTTTGTATCACTATCAGATAAGAGATTATGATTGTTTCATGATTACAAGTACATTAACCTCAAAACAATATCATGAATGGAATTAACAAGATCCGCTAATTTTTTGTTATTATTATCTTAGTTTCTGCTTCGTAATCATTAAATGTTATTGACATTGTCTATAACAAGTGTCTTATGACCAATTTTATGAAAAAGTACCATTCTTCAATGCATTATTTTTATGTATTGTGCTTACTTGGTGGGCATTCTGACTCTGATGGTGGTTGAGCAGACACAACTATCTTGGCCAGTCCTCTGGGAAGTAGTCTGAGGATCTGCTGTATCCTGCTGTCTGTCTGGCCGGTCAGAGTTGTGGAGTTAATGGACAAAACATAGTCTCCAACTCTGAAAAAGATCATTGAATAAAGTAATAATGGCTTCATAAAGATCAATAAAACTATGGCTATGCTTGCCACACTGTTTAAAACATATATCTTGAATTAATATCCAAGAATAATGTAATGTACTTCTCATGTATTGTCCAGTTTATATTATTGATACCCTAGTTTCATTGACATCTAATAAATTGTAATAATGTATACTGAACGTAAAATTTGAAGCAACACCAGTATTTTTTTGGCAAATGTATAACTTAAAGTGTAGTATTAGTTGGAATAAGGTCATTTTGAATGTATTTAGGGTTACTTGACACTATTAAGACAAGTACATTTGATTAAAGTGAAAAGTAAGCATGTTTTGTTTTATTGAAATGTAGGATGTACTCTAAGCAAAACCATAATGCAGAAAATGTTTGTGAAATATGTTAGAAAGAGTAACGGACACTGTAAGGTATCTTGTTTGGAAGCATTTATTAGTGTTTCATTATGTCAACAGTTCAACAATTCAATAATGGGGATAACCACCTCAGCTCCAAAATGATGCAGTGATAACACCATTTTTTTCTCTCAAGAAAACCATGTTAAAAATAATAGGCATTATGAAAATATCCTCAACACAGTATTATTTAAAGTGATGTTAAATAATGTAAAAAGTGATGGCATATTCGATGCTGCTTCAAATTTTACCATCAGTATTTTCTTATTTCAAGATAAATTCATTGTATTCATATTCATATTAGATTATGTTTTGTGATAAAATACACATAATCTTACCTAATCATTTAGTCATAATCATGAAACATAATCATTTTATACAGCACATACTTTGCTTATAATGTGTTTAACTTACTTGATCTGTCCATTCTTTTCCACCGAGCTGCTTTTCTGGATCTCACTGACTTTAGCAAATCCTTCAGGACTTGCCTGCAGTTTGAGTCCAAGACCAACAATGCCCTTCAGAACATCTACCTGGAAAGGTCCATCTTCTCTCCTCATCTTCTGGTAATCTGGCTTGACAGGTTTGCTGGTGGTAAAGGTTAATCCTTGACTCCTCATGGTGGAGCTGAATGTACTGATCTTTGGTGTCACCCTGGACACATTGAGGGCAGGCAGTGATGATCCTGTGCTGTATCTGTTTGCAGCTCTGAGACTCATCTTGGGACTGGAAGGTGCTTCATGTGGTCGCATGATTACTGATGCTTTGATGTCTTTGACCTCATTAGCTGCTGGTTTAGGAGCTGGAGTAGGTGGTTCTTTACCAGGAACAGTTTTATGAACTTCTGTGATAGTTTGTATAACTTCAGTAGAGATACTATTCACTGAAGGTGCTTGCTTAGTTTGTCTAGAAGCTGGTTTGGGAACACTAAATGAAGATGCATATTTGGTGGTCACAATCACATCAGAATCATTAGCATTAGTATTGGCAGAATCAACAATTTCACTACTTTCTGTTTTAGTAGCCTTTTCTATCACATACTTTGATTCATCTTTGGTCACAGTTAAAACTTCGTCTTTCTCATCATCATCAAATGTTTCAATGACATTCGATACTAGCTTTCTAAATGGAGAAGCTTTAGGCTTAACATCATCCTTCAGCCAATTTGAAAACACATTCATAAGAGTCTCTGCTTCATGCTTTGAAATCTTTACTGGAACAATTTCTTGCTCTTCAACATTTCCAACTGTGGCCGTAGTATTCCATGCACATGCCTTGTCGTAAGACTTTGTAAGTCCAGACAGTATATCACCAAGTTCTCTCTTTGCATCAGCATCAAGTATCCTGGGAGTGTAACTTGGTGAAGAGTTTGATAATCCTTCTTCAAATGTCCTCACTCCAGATTTGTCTTTCCTCATTAAGACTGGTGTGATAACTTCTTCTTCTCCCGAGCTTTGTGAGCCACTACATAGAACTGGAGGCATCACATGCAGTGGGGTGGTACTTCCAACTCTTATCTTAGTCGCCTTAGCAGGAGATTGGATCTCAATAACATTGGAAACCAACTTCTTAAAAGGTGATACAGAAGTCTTTTCACCTCCTTGTACCCACTTCTCAAAAACATTCAATACCGTCTTAGCTTCTTCCCGTGAAATGTGTGATGCAACAATACCTTCTTCTGTGACTGTTGAAGCATTCTCAGGAACTTTCTTCATAATGTTCTCAGATGATTTTGTCAGTTTGACAAGAATGTCAGCAAGATCTTGCTTAGCTTCTGGGTCCAATTGCTTCTTGTCTGCCTTCTTAGGAGATGACTCAGCAGCCCCGTCTTCAAACAACCTCACACCTCCCTGCTCTCTCTTCATTTTCATTGGTTGTATTATCTCTTCTCCATCTGAATTTCTAGCTGCAGACATCTGCACTGGAGGCACATAATGGATGGGTGAGATACTTTTCATTTTAAACTTTGACTTTGATGCTAACTTTTGATTGTTGTTGTTGTTATTATTGTTGTTTTTGACAACTTCAATCACAGCCGAGTTTATTTTAGGTTCATCATCCACACAGAAGGATGCTGAAATTGGCACAGATGACTCTACATTGCTCTCAGCTGCATCTACTTGTTGTTTCACAGATTGTTTTATGATATGAATATCATTGTTTTGAACCTGTTCATCACTCATATCATCACCAACTGAAACAGGTATCTGTGTTACAGTTCCTGGAGAAATGAATTCATCAATATTTGTCATCTGTAGATCATTGGTATCACTAACATTCCCAGACAGACATGAGTTACTATTGATTTTGTCTGTGGTATCCTCTTGGGATACATCAGCCAAGAGATCAGTAACAGAGCCATGGCCATCAGATTCAATTGAAACTTCTGATGGATCAGAAGCACCACCAATGTCCAGGAGTAAATCACAAGGTTGCCTATTATATTGCACAGGTGTAGACTCAGTGATCACTGATTTTGACTGCATTACTTCTACTAACTGAATATCATCATCCAATCCAAGAAGGTCATCAATGTTTGTAACTGGCACTGATTGGTCTGGCTCCTGGGGAGCTGCAGAGAGAATATCTGGTGGGTTGTCTGCAAACTCTGTGGGTGGAGGAATGTCTTCAGCTATTGCAGGCATTCCTTCAATGATAGGTGGGAGGTGGCCATCCATTTCTCCATAATTCTCATTATCCCAGTCCGTTGGGGTTGTTGCTAGGTCCACTATCGGAGTATCCACAAGGTAGGTAGTATCCATGTGACCAGACTGACTTGTCTGAATCTCAAGTATATCTGTATCCACAGACTCTTGGTCATCATCCATACTCAGCAAGTCTTTACTCTCCTTCACAGGACTTGACATGTTGGAATTTGTCAATGAATCTGACTCATCAGAAAACTCTTGTGGTGGGAAAACTTGAGCAAAGGCAAGCTTTACATTTCTTTGAGCAAACACTTCATTAGCTGTAGATTGGCACTCCTGTTGCTCATTCAGCTTCTCTCTTTCCAGAAGCACTTCACTTAGATCCCTGGAATTACTGTTCCTGGACACACTAGCAGACACACTACTGGAAATGGTCTCGGATACACTATCACTCTTTTTTAACTGACTGGAGACAGGAATGGCTCCACTTTCCTCAATCACAGAACTGTGGTTATGTTTGGAATAATTTGATGTAATTTTCAAATTCGTATCACCACCTTCTTGTCTCAGAATCCGGAAGGTCGCATTATCTCCTGAGAGTTTTAGAGCATTGAGGCACTGGTTCTGGGTGAGTCCTTTCAGACTCTGGCCATTGCACTGTAGAAGTCTATCTCCTACCTGGAGAGCTCCACACCCTGCACACGCTCCACTGGGCAACAGCCGCTTGATCTGAAACCAAAACAGCACATTGGTGAACGCAGACCTAGACTATTTTTAGTGGCTCTAACAGAACAGGACTGTTATTCTGACAGGCTATTGCAGTGAAATACAAAGTGCAAACAAGGGAAAACATAAACATACAGAAATAATATGACTGGACAGACTTCTCTGGAAAGCTTAGAATGCAGCTATAACCACTGATCAATGGCTATTTAATTATAGTTACAGCTAATGGATATTAACAGTACCCCACCTGGATGGCAAATTAAGCCATCAAATCAGGAAATCAGACTATGGTTCATGTTCAGTTCAACCACTGAGATATTCAGTTCAATCTTTGATGTTTAGTTGGTACTGATATCAAACAAGATCACTGATACAGGACATTTAAGCAAATATCTGGCTATCTAGATGTAAATTTGCCTTTCATGTGTCAGTACATATGACACTGAACAGTATTATAGCAGTACATATGACACTGAGCAGTATTACAGCAGTACATATGACACTGAACAGTATTATATCAGTACATATGACACTGAACAGTATTACAGCAGTACATGACACTGAACAGTATTATAGCAGTACATATGACACTGCGCAGTATTATAGCAGTACATATGACACTGAGCAGTATTACAGCAGTAGATATGACACTGAACAGTATTATAGCAGTACATATGACACTGAGCAGTATTACAGCAGTACATATGACACTGAGCAGTATTACAGCAGTACATATGACACTGAACAGTATTATAGCAGTGCATATGACACTGAACAGTATTACAGCAGTACATATGACACTGAACAGTATTATAGCAGTACATATGACACTGAACAGTATTATAGCAGTACATATGACACTGAACAGTATTACAGCAGTACATATGACACTGAACAGTCTATTACAACAGTATTTGTTTTTAACTCTAACATCACCACCATGAGGGTTATCCTCATCTAGTCATGCCAGTTGAACTGTTTGATGTTTCTGCTCCTTTCATAAATATCTCTCACAGCTTCCTTAGGACATATACACATTGCCCAGTGCAAGTCTCATCAGGTTGACTTTAATGACACACCCTAGCAGAAAGACAACGCTTGTTGATTCGAGTGTGCTCAGTTTTAAAATGTGGTACCAAATATTTGACTAAGCAATGGCCAAATTATTTACGATGATTGATTTTGTCAGTCACATATAAAATAAATAAATGTAGTTCAAAGGTATACACATATTCTGAAAATATGTGATACAATCTGAGATATCAAAAAGTATACTAAAGCCATCAATTACGACAGTACAAGAAAAGCTATATAATAGGACACTAAGAGCAACCACTCAGATAAATAGCACAACAGTCTTCAGAAGTCTTACTAACATATTTGCTGTAATACAACTGAGTAATTGACTTGCAGACTTTCCCTCTTAGTCCAGCTGTTACTTCTCTAGGTATAATGTAGGTATGCATCTATTATTAATTTTATAAGCCATTATGCGACCAGGTCAATGGAATGCCCCTGGATGCAGGTAAAAATAAGTACAGTAATAGTCACAATATGTAGAGCCCTATACATTTTCTATGCATGAATGCCCTCTGATAATTTTGTGTAAAGAGTACATCAAATATATAGGCATTAAAACTTTCTGTGACCTCAGTAATCCTGTTTGCTTCAAGTGGCTAATGGACACTTGAAGTGTTTTTGTGATGGTCTAATTTCACTAGTCATATGTACTGAGTGGCATGGTTCAGTGAATACACATCCTTGATTAATCAAGTTATATATTAATCCTTTTATTGTTATTGGTCTCACTTTGCTATTGTTCTGTTTAAAAATAAATAAAATAATAATAATTTAAAAGGCAAGTGTTTATATTTGTCAAGTACTGGGTACTGGGTACTGAATGAAAGGATCACATCCACATCACACATCACACAAACTAAACCTCATTCTGTATAATCACATCCTGTATGTCACACTCTCTTAACAAGGACTGTCAGAAATAGTATTAAAATAAGCATATACGGATTAATGGGACAATACATCATAAAGTTGGATCACAATGAAAAGCTGGCAGAGGACATATTATTTAACCTTCTATAGCATTATTTAACCTACTATAGCAGTATTTAACCTACTATAACATATATATCAAAAGGGCCACCCAGAGGGGCTTTGAGCATTCCAATCTAACATATACATGGACATGTTCAAAGTTAATAGATTACCACACATATATACTCCCATAGCTGTAGGGTATGAGTCAAATTTAGAGTATGTAATTAACACCAGATTCTGGTGGAGAATCCAGTATGCAAATGAAATATCACTGTAGGAATAAAGGGAAATAGGTAGTTTTGGTGAAATATAAAGAATCCGGACAACTATACATATTCATGATTTATAGTTGCAATAATAGTAATAATAATAATAATAAGAAGAAGAAGAAGAAGAAGAAGAAGAGTCCACACCAAACAGTGGCAAAATACATGAAATAATAGTGAATATCTTGAAAAGACATTGTAAGTACATGTAAATCTTCAAATTAGCATTATGAAGGGCAAGTGAATTTATCATGTTATGTATATATTACTTCCTAGAGACACATCCAGAATTTCTTTTTAATGGAGAGGTCTGATCCACTGGTTGTCAATCACTTGGGAGGAATGTGATACATGTATATACGAATAGCATAAATACTTGGAAGGATATTGACCAATCATAATGTAATATATCACCATAGTCCTAGCAGATTGACAGAGTATGGTATTGGAAGCTTCAAGGTGTCTCATCCATTGTTGCTCATTGATCTTTAGCAAGGTGATTCCTTCTGTCAACTTAGTGATGGTTCTCACTATCGCAGGTTCTGGCAAGTCAGTGTCAATGTGACAAACATCGATCACTGGCAGCCATTATAGTTTTTGTGAAGGCATTCATTAAAGGAATGTACTACGTCTGCAGCATAATTTGTAGATTCAATTGTACAAAGGAAGTCTGACTCATACTCTATAGCTATGGACATGTACACACAGTACACACAGTACACACACACAGTAATCTATCAACATAAATTATTTCTTACCATGAGCAAATATATATTGAGAAAGGTTGTGCAGTTTCCAAATGATATTACTAGCTTATGATTGACTAGGAAAGATGGCTGTAGACCTATGTATCTTACCAAGGAATATGCAAAACTCAAATTTCATTTTATGGATCGTGAAATATGACAAAACAAGTCTTAACTGAAGTTACAAACACATTTTAAAGTCCTTCAAACTGATCGATGTTCGTAATTTAATTTGATAGTTATTAGGTATAAAGATTGTTAGTATATACACTACAGACATGCTACTATTGTTAGTATATAATAGTGTGTTACTTATAAAGTCCATTAGTTTAAGTTTAACATCAGTACATGATTTACATGATTGTTTTTAATGACAATAGCTTATTTGCTATTTCTCAGAGCAAGCTACCAACCCCTCATAAGGTACATTGCATGCATATTTCTTTTCTTTCGAACATGACAAGGAATATGTGTTTCCATGCCAAATAGCATTGTATTAAACCATACACATGTGCTGCATATGTTAACCATTCTCAAACAAGGTAGAAAACTGAACGGGGAAACTGTACCCCTTCATAGCCAGAATACAGCCTGAAAAGAACAATGTGTTGTACACTGACTTGCACTGTTAGATTGACTGATTAATCTCATTCTTTTTTTTCTTTCAATATATGCCAACCATCATCAGAACTGCATATGCAATACATAGAGACCCATTTAATGTCAATATGGAAACTAATATTACCGTTTAACAAATAATAGAATCTGTTGCAAATTTGTTGCAGTTTCATGTTACATGATTATTGGAATTTAAATAATTGGGCATCCTTGAATAATATTCTCACATTGGGTCAATTTTTCCCCCTGCAGAACACATGTCTAAGAACATGCTATTGTTCTCAAAATCCATAATGCCTTGTGCATTAGTAATGCATGAGTCAAGAAAAACATTATACTCTCCCCCATCCATCAGACCAAGAGATCACCATCAACTTGTTATGTGAAATCACACTAACTGAGACTGTTACAAATATCTTCTATGTTTACCAATCATGGCCACATGCAATGACACAACTTCAATGCACCTACAGTTAGGTAGCATTCCCACTGAACTCTGTTAAATAGATTTAGAAAAACAAAACAATTAAAAATGCAAAGTATTAACTGACATGTGTGAACATCTAGTGCAAAGCTTGCAACAATATTACCAAGCATGGACACATCCTGGGTTGTTTTTATTACATACATGTAGTATTATTCTCCTGAGGAATAATTTGCAGAAACAAATATGCACATCCCAAATTACATTTTAGGATTGGAAGTTGAGCTGGAACTTAATAGTATTGCAGTGATTAATTATCATACACATCAAACAAAGAAATAAATCTATATTTTCCATGAACATATAGAACATGCATACATGTATTTGACAAAACTATAGCTGACCAGTTAGCAATCCAGTGAATCTCGGACACCAGAGGCAGAGCTTGAGTCAGACTGCCTTCCAGGAGTACAGTGGAGGTAAAAGTCTTTGTTTACTACCGGGTCTAATCTGAGAGACAATAGCTGTGGTGGCTGTGTGACAGGACCTGCGATCACACATTGGTTCTCCATGTGTACACTCAGGGCTGTCCACTTCCACACTGTGTACTTCAGTCCCTGGGTCACTGAAGCCAGGTCACTGAAGCAGGAGACACTGACGCCAGGATGCCAGGATCATCAGGATGCATGTGCAGCAGTCCAGTGGGCCTCTCAGTTTAGCCAGCAGGCACAATGGAAGGAAGAGATGCCGGCTGGAGAAGGCCATGTCTGGTACTCCCAGATGTTACTTGGTGCCCAGGGGTTGGGGGAGAGTTGGGAGAGGGGTGGAGACTGGAATGGATGAGGGAATTGAAGGCCCTGGGGTGTGGTGGGGGAGGACTGAGAAGGAGAGGTGGGAAATTAGGAGGTTCCAGGAATGGGAGCTGGAGAAAGTCATGAAGCTACAGTTAATGAGCTGAGGCAGCCAGTCTTATAGAGAATGCATCACAATTTGTCATCTACATGTATACATGTACATTTGGAACCTCAATTGACTTTCTTCCTATATTATTAACTATAAGTTAGCAAAGTTATTCATATCAGGATTAAGTACAAGTAAGTATACAGTATGGGAGTAAAAATAAAACTTATCAACATAAATTCTGATACCAGTAATTACTTTAATTACAACCATTATTTCTATAATTAGGGATTTCAGATAATTATGTGTAGATAATAAAAACTTGGAATTTGCAAGCAGTATTAACTCATCTAACAGTTTAATGACAAATGCAAAAACTGGCCTTCACATGTTTGCCATCTGTTCTGGATGATCAATTAGGGTTCTACAAAAAAAAAAAAGGCTTCCATTTCACCAAGACACCTTTCTCATTCAGTTAACCCATAAACTGTTCTTGATGAAATGCAATATTAACTATATTCCTTCAATCCTTGAATGTTATCAAAATATGACTACATATGAATGTGAGTTGTGTTACTGTTGTAAATAATGTAATGGAGAGATACATACATAGCTCTCAGTTGCTCTTTTAATAAAAAATAAATAAATTAAAAAATAAAGGGTTAAATAGAAATGCAATTGCTTGCAGCTTCTTGTTTGCAAATGGATTTCCTTTTCCCCACAGCCAGAAGACACATTTTTGAAGATAGGCATGAATTTTGACACAAATATTTGTGTGTAAAGAAACCCCAAACAATCATGTAAACAAATGAATATATATTTAACACAATATTGCAAAAACATAAAATAAATTCTTCACAGGATAAAATATGAGTCACTGACTTTGTCCAGCCTTGAATTTTTAAAAATATATTTTATGACCCTAACTGCTACTGACTTATATAACACTATACTGATATGTGTTTGCTTAGACTGGCAAATCTGGAGTGGTTTTACCCTTTATTTAAACAAATGATACCACAAACAAATAGTATTTGATCAAAAAGTATGCACGGCTGTGGTAATAGTAATAAATTACACTTATCTCTTGGATAAGATGACTAATTTTCAAAGCATGGACCGACAATGTAGAAGCATATCATACTTAATACATACATTATATGCCTACACTGTACATTAAGCAACAACATTCTACATTGCAATAAAAATAGGAGCGCAACATTTCTAATACAAAAACCAGTATCTGGAATCGAAATATGACTCAGAAAATTAGTCAATGTAATCAGAGAATTGAATGTCACAGTGACCTAGCAGTTAATGCAATGCACATGAACAGTTGAACTTGGAGAAAATTGGACATGGCCCTTGGAATATGATGTCTGGACCATCTGGCCATTGGAATCCATATTATATAGAGCGATATCCATAATGTGATAGCTGCTGTTTAATGAAACTTGAGCTCAGTGATATACATGTATGTATTAAATGTTAAATAAATGTTAACATTGCCAGCATGATTACAGGAAAATGACAATGCATTTGAGTGTTACAATATCCACCTTTACAAATCAATGCATTGATCATATTACACTGGATCTGAAACCTGATGATATAATATTAGTAATAATCACACGATTGTCATCAGGATAATGTAACCTTTTTATTATTAGGGCAAATGGAGATGATTAAGAGCAGCAACTGTGAACACTGCAGCATGGAGAACAGTTCTACCAAGATCCTTTCCATTGTGCTTGTTTCACTTCATCCATTGTAAAGACTACAATACATGCATTAATTTAATCTAGCACAATGGAATTTAGACTTTCCGGTCAAACATACATGATTATTATATTAATGACATATAATCATTATTCCAATTCTGGTTTTGGACAATGACTATGGAATCAGTGCACTGTACACAAACCAACAATCTTTCAAAAACCTAAGTATTGTCACAAAAGTAAATGCTAATGTTCATGTTCATGTTCATGTACTAGCTAGACTTGTGTTGGTTAAGTATAAGCTGGCTGTTGCTGCATGTGCATAGGCTTTAAAATGTTGTTTGAAAATAAAAATAAAATAGAAATATTTCAGTATCTGTACATGGTGAATGCAATCTTACCCATCCAGGTTTTGTGCCAAAGCATCCTGTTATCCTTATATATACCTCGCAAATACTATAGTTGCTTGTACAGTCAACTTTGATGTATATTATTAACCTAAGTAAGCATGACATTGCAGATATACATATACGTTATTGACACATTATCAGTGATTCATATCCATGATGTGTCATATGTTCAATAGGTATTCTGTAAAGGTAGAATGTATTCATCTTGTATATTGCCTGGGAACTTGATGCATTGACATTCCTGCCTTACATATAACCACATTAACATACATACACGCATAAACAATTTACCATGATGATTATTAACATGTGTAAATATATGTTTATGTGTGGCAATTGTCCTAAATACCACCAAATTAAAGGTAACATTACATACTATATATTATATGACATTGAGTATAGTCATGATAATGACTTATAAAGTTATATTTTTTAATAAAGGGTTGAAAAACATTGCTTTAGATTTCAATTTATAGTGTACATGTATGTATATAAATCTGCAAATAGTTTTGTAAATATTTGTAAGTAGGAAGTTTGTGGGACCTGTTGGTTATTACAAGCGATTATTACCCAGGTGTGCATTATAGAGGTCATCCATCATCAGCAGCCTGAGGGTGACCACTAGTCTATCTGAGTCAATGACATCACGTAGATAAGGCAGGACTATTGCTGATAAACACTGCATACCTCTGTCGACATAAGCACCTATGCTTGGTTGATTGCAATTAAACCCTAAAGCACAAGGTTAATTAATAGTAATTTAGATTTAATTTCTTCTCTAATCTTTTAATGATGTAGGTCTTTTGAATACCAGGGTGTTTTTGATTAGTCTTACATTGCCCATCTCTGATATCAGATTTTGTATAATTTAGTGTTTTATAATACTACAATAGCAATCTTCAAGCTGTCATGAGATTGATTGGAAAAAAATACACAAGACAGGTACAGGTGATTCTACAATTAACATGTCTTGATCATAGTATCACATCATAAATAATGTCTAAGTAATTAAACCCATAACTCTGCATGCTTCAGTGGGTGGTTTGACATTGATATGCATACACACATTCTACCTGTCATACAAGGATAAAATCAATCCATCGATCTCAAAGACAATACCCAGCAACTGACCTCTCAGTTATCATAGCATGTCACCTTCCAGCCAGTGTACAAACCAGTATATTTAAACTTCTCCATTATAGACATGCACTGTGATTTTTCTGTTGCAGGCACTAATGATACTATTTATGGAGATCATGTCTTCCAACAAATTTATCATTATCATTTTAATACATGACAATGTATACAATCTTGATCACATGTCAACTATTAATATTACTGAGATTGCAATTAAGACAAATTCCATTATAACGAAAGCCAAAGTACAATCAGGGACTCACTAAGCCTTTTACAACATATGACCAACATAAACCATTTAGCAAATATATATTAAAATTCATTAACATGAACATAGTTGTATACAGCATGGTACGTGTAGTGTTACTACGTCTATCCTACAGTTAAAAGTGCAGATCTAGATTAATTAATTAAATACAATGATTGAGTGATTATGGAGTTTAACGTTGCTGCGGGAATCTTTCACCCATTTGCGATGATTAAAAACAATGTGCTAAAATCTAAAATGTAATATCTACTTTTATCATCTAATGGAAAGTTGAATATGGACATTATTTACACTGTTTTTGCCATTTGTTTAGAAATAATATGTTGAATTTTGCCAAATATTATGTGCATACATATAAAGTAATATAATATTTATTAAAATGATAACCAATATACCTTGAAATAACCAGTAAAAAGAGTGTAATTCAAGTAAGTTTATGAGAACAAGGAAGTATATTTCGTGTATCATGCTACTTTGCCGGACTAATACATATGCAAATTAGGGAGCTAATTTCACATGACGTAATTTTCATGTGACGTCATACTACTATTAATAAATGCTACTGTATGGAAATGGTAAACAAGATGAAAATTATGATTGGATACTATGTCTTAATTGACTAGATTTAATATATTTACAATTTGTAATAAAAATGAGAATAGTTTTTTTTAAAGTTGTTATTTTTCTTTGGTGTATTTATCAAAAACGAGTGAAGCAGTTTATAATTTGTATTCCTATGCGTAACTTTAAAATGTCCATTTACAAGTTGATGTTTTCTTCTTATAGAAAGGTATTTAAGCTTGACATTTGATGATAAAGAGATTATTAACCAAGTATCTTTAGATATTGTCTATATCCTGCATTTAGGGATAATCTCTATGTATTAGACTAGCTGAAGCTCATCTAATACAAAGATTATCCCAAAGTGCGGGATATAGATGATATCTAAAGACACTCGGTTAATAATCTCTATGTATGTATTACAAACAGTTACGTGAAGATTAATTCAAACAATACATCCCATGAGAAACCTGAAAGTAGTCTGACTGTGTAAATCCAGACTTACTGACTCCAAATATCTGGCCTTGATCTCACAGAAAATGTGATAGTTCTTCCTAGGACTCTGACTATAGGTGAGTGTTATTGCACCTTGTATAATGTCACCTAGAACTGGAGAAACACCTCAGGTATGCACCCCCCCTCCTCTTCCCTTCCAGGTATGGCATTGAGCCCAATCTACCGGTGTCTACCAGTGTCTACCTGTGTCTACCTGTGTCTACCGGTGTCTACTTGTACAGTGAACAGTCATCTCTGTTCAGTCAGCACAAGGACAGCTCCAGCATCTGTACCAAGACCAGGGAGACATTCCACGAAGATAATGGTGAACTAGTCATGCTAGTTGCATATGTAAATATAATGTGTTGTGTTGTATTAATAAATACTGTTAAGTAGATATTTCTGCATATTTCATGAGTCTTAGTAATTAATAATCCATTTAATTAGAAAATACAGTTATGCTATTGATGACATTACCACACCCCAATATGAAATAACTGAACCATTAACATGATAAATAATTGCATATAAGAATATATAAGTATCATTACATCTTGTCATACAATTCAAATATGTTGTAGAATATCCAGATACCTGAAGCCAGACATAGCTACTGATTTTTTGTGAAGCTACCAATTGAATATCCTATTACCTGTGGCTGATAATACATTATGCAACACATTTGCAGGGTGTTGTGTAATAGTGAAAACGTGATATTCTGACCAGTTCATGTTTCAAGATTTGGTATGTGTATGGGTGGGTGCCTTTTATACAATTTGCATATTTTGTCCCCAACATCTATTTAATACAAGGGTAGCCAAGCAGAACAAGTATATTTATTCTCGGAAAAATAATTTATGGTAAATGTCATACCATCAGCATGAACAAAGTTGGGATGTTGATGTGAGCAATTTGTAAACCTTCTGATGTTCATCATGTAAATGTATATTGTTTTGGTTAAATGTTTCTTATTTGAGTGATATCTACATGTACATATATACTGTAAGTATATATTTAATCGTGATTAAAATGCTGAGGTAATTATAGACAAATTATATGGCAAATATGATCCTGCAGTCAGTTCAATAAACACACATTAATATTACATGCAATTCATATACATGTACATGATGATATATCTATAGACAAGTAGTCTACCATTATATATATATATATAGCTTAAATTACTAATATCTGAGTTGCACGTCAACTAGACAACACGCATCAAATTGAATCCATTTGTTCTGAAAGCCAAGTAGTAAATGAAGTAATAAACACTTAGAATTGATTACTCACCTGGCAACATTAATCCTGTGCTATTAAACAGCCATGACACTACAAATGTAATATGACACCCCAGACATAGTAGTGTGACACCCCAGGCATAAAGTGTGACACACCAGAGCTAAAATTGTAACATATATGAGACCTAGTAGGTAATGTAACACAAGACCTAATAGTGTGGCACACAAGACCTAATAGTGTGGCATGCCAGACCTAATAGTGTGACACGCCAGACCTAATAGTGTGACACACCAGAGCTAAAAGTGTGACACATATGAGACCTAACAGCTTGAGAAGATCATCACTAAACAGACTACCGATTTGCACTGGTACATGTATTGCCTTGAAGTGGACCCAACCATGTGGACCTGGATCCAGAACATGGACCCAGTACACTGAATTACACCTGGGATATATCTCGCTATGCCAAAAACTATGTGGGTGAGATGCCACTAAACATGACCCCAATATACACAGGTAAATCGGGCGTGTTTTTAATTTGTGTATACTGTTTGTTTGAAACAGTATAGGTATTGACATATCAAGCAATTTGAAAGCTCCCATCATGCTCGGTTCTTAGCTAAATATAGTGGGAAGGATATATAGGAAAGAACGGAGATTATTCGCTGCAACAAAGACACCTTAAACTGTTACACCCAACTGGCTGTCAAGACTGGGTGTGTGAATGAAAGAACAGTAAAACCTTCAATGTAGTGGAGAGACGGCCAGATAGCAAGTGTCCACGTTGAACAATGTAACAAGGAATTTTGCTATGGGACAGAAATGTAGACGACAAGAATGTCTCACCATGTTCTTGACATATTCAGTTTTTTGGAACATGATTGTTGACAGGTGAAAAACATGAATCTCTGCATATGTATAGAATTTAGTAGACTAACCACAAACCCGAGAGTGTGAAAGAAAGTTATTTGCATATATCAATTATACTGATAGATGTGTATTGTATTTATATAAAAGGAGGCATAGAAAATTATTCTTCAGAAATCTAGACTTGCTCAACTCAATAACTCTTCATGGCAGACATATTGAATAGCAATAGGCCTATTTGGTATGTGACACAGACTTTGAATCTACATGTGTAGTTACATATGTGTTTAAAATATTTAAGCAGAGCTACATGTATCTTATGTATGATCTATCAGATGTCTTGTCCTCTCAAAATAATACAATCTAATCTTGTCAATTTGTCAAATGAATATAAGGGAATCAAAAGAATCAGGTGTGGTCCAACTACAATATCTTCATTACAATATCTTTGTGGCAGGTCTATGATAACAAACCTAATTGCTTTGATGGGTTTGATAATAGAGACAATACCATTGTAGATTTGCCTGGTAAACCATGCAGAATAATTTTTAGTTTTTAATTTGAAAATGGATGGACTAATTTTCAGGGCATCTCTAAATGAGAGGTTAACATAGTGAATACATGTGAAAACAAATATACTGTGGGTTCAGTCTCATGGAGATTTTGATAGACTGACATGTTTTTGCAATGTTTGTCATACATCCAGTATGAAATAACAAAATATATTGATTTTTTTTTGTGAGCATTTATCAGATTACCTGATATCTAGTGGCAGATTTGCATGGCACAAAATATCACAATGGGCTATTCATAAATTTGTACGTGCATATCTGCAGGTCATCATTTCTGTTAAAACCTAGTGGGCCTGCAAACCTAGCTAACCTATACGACAATCTATCATACTAATCATGTTCAGAGACTAAATATACTATTCATTCCTAAATATACTACAGTAACAATTTTAATCAAAAGAAAAATACTACTTTCCTGTGAACAGATTCCATCTTAGACTAGGCTTGATATTCTCAATAGTCTTGTTTTGCCAATATAATAGAATTAACATTAGCCAGGAGGGACTATTTAGACAGATACTAGAATAACTGATAAAGCCTTTCATCCAATGTGCACTGTTGACTGTTCACTGCAGGGTTATAAGACATACTATAACAATGCTGCTAACATATTTAGGATTTGATACGATGGATCTATTTATCTCTATCTCTATCACTTGTGTATCAAATGATGAATAAAACGTCAGTGTTTGAAGTGAGATAGAACAATTTTCACAACACATTGAAAGACAAGAACGTGTCAAATCTCAAGATAAGATGTGAAGTTAACACACTCATCGTGGGGACCAGAGGGCTCTGTTAATAGCTTGTAATTGTTGTCCAGCAGCATTTCTAGCCCTCTCGCCATAGGCAAACTGACCAGGAGACAATCATCTCCAGGCATTGACCAGTGGTCTTCAGGCCAGGTCTGCTCATATTGCTGTGCTAGTGCTGGACATTCATGGGAAACTAGGAGGTAGTGGCCATGGAATACTACAGTAATTATATAGTATAAATATGATGAAAATAACTACAGTAATTATGTAGTAGAACTATGATGACAATGAAACAACAATTCCAAACATATCAAAATAGTTAATAATGCAGATGATGAGAGAAAATAATTAATAATACAGATGATAACAAAGAAACAACTAACGATACTAATAATAATGTGTACATTTATATTCTGCAAATCCATGCATGAAAGCATGCTCATAGCACTACATTATTACCCCAGTGCACCAAGAAAGATGATAGCAATGAAATTATTAGTTATATATAAATAATACACATGATATTAGCAATGAAACAATTAATAATAAAGATGATGGCATCAAACTGCTTAATAATACAGATGGTGATATTAAAACATGATTCTAAAATGTATTTGTTCCTCTTTTTCTTTCTTTTTCTTTTTAAAACTGGGATTAGGGTCACTTTCAAGGTTAGTTTGCTCATATCACAACCTGTTAATTCATGTCAGGAGGAAGCATACAACACACTTAGTGCTGAGTGTTGCAGTAAACCTGTGAGCACCAGCTGGCACTGACAAACCAAGAATGATACTGCTACAGTACAGACAGTGCGGGTGGGTTTGAACTCTGGACTTTTATCTCCATTTCTGAGTATCTACCACTCTTCCCTCCTGCATCGACATAATGGGAATTTAGAAATGCATTCAAAAGGTACAGCCAAAACCCACTATTCAAATGGTTATGCAGTGCTTGGTGGCCTCTCCCTATGAATAAACATTGCTTTACACTGATAGAAGCTTTTGTTACAGAGCAACAAAAAGAAATATAGATTGTATTATTGATGAACTGAGAAATGCATTATACATGCATAATACACATATTTGTCATTTTCATGACATAAAACTAGCACAATATTAGTACTCAACCATTTCCTTATGGCAACCATGCATGGAGACATTTACTCCATTTTGTAAATGAACTTTTGTTCAAATAACAAAAGCAACTACTTGTAGTAAATTTACAAGGAAATAAATAACAACAATAGCTTGTTAGTTCCAGGAAATAGTATGCAAACATGAACTTGGAAAAGTACATTATGTACACAATCCTAAAATTGGAATTAATTTCAGTATTAAGTACACATTTAGTACTGGCATACAGTATTATCTACAAATAAACATGATTATGGTATGGGACAATAAGAGACAGAAATAACCTATGAAGATAGCCTGTGCACTACAGACCACCGAGATGAATGGGTCCATTTGTCTAGTGAGTATCTACAACCATGTCACTTACTTGACTTCACTGTACATATTATCTACACAGCAATGTTATAGTCTCAGATTAAGAAAACATATCACAGACACCCACTCATCCCTAGGACAGATATTGCTTATGTAAACAGATTTAAAATGACATGTATTGTAGTATGAGAAGAAAATGCTATCAATTTGAGTATCAGTTTGGTTATTAATATTATTCTTTGTGAACGTCAAGATGACCTTGACATAGAGTGTCATTGAATTTTGCTTTCATAAATAACTCATAATTCGGAACATCAACATATAGTATATTAATGCATTTCCAATATCAGAGACATCCATGACAGCTACACTCTCGGTTACTTGGTAAGGCCAACTCTGGGGTTGTCCTAGTTCACCATTATTGTATATTTACTTAATGTTATATATTTATGTTCTTGTCAATAAAGCTGTATATTATATACTAGATATCTCTGTTATCTCTCAGTACATCCCTGGGACCATATCATAAGGGCATCATGCCTTTGATAGCCATTATGATAGTCAAAATAGAGTATGCAGATTGAAAGAATGCATGGTGGTACTTAAATATAATACTTCTCCATTGACATGACCACTTCAATGGACATCAGGTATAGACCTAGCAGTAAGTTTTAAGCACATGTATTTCCATTATTGATTTCTAATGCTATTCCCACGTACAGGTAGTAGCCCAGTGAGGATGATGGTCATACCTGCTAAACATTGCTATCACAATGCCTCATAGATTTCATCAATATCCCATGAACCATACAACAATTTGTTGGTGGAATTAATAGCTGTGCAGCCTATTGCCATTTATTTAATCAAGAAAGTAATTACAGAATGAGCTTTAGAAATGTTAATCAGTTTTGTATTATTATTGAATTAGAGGATACTAAATAATATATATTAATTTAAACCAGAATGAATAAAATATATAGAGCTACTTACAAAAACACTATTGCCCTTCATACTAGTAAATTTCTGAGTGGTAATATATACCATTACATCTGCAAGATACTCAAACTATCAGATTGCCATTTGAACATTGAACATCATGAACATTGGACTCAATCATCAATCGTGCTCATTCAGTTCCACATTCCGTATAATAATTAATCTAGACACTAAGATCTGAAGTAAACATGTGGGTTGGTCTTTGTTTAACTTCCCACCTAGATTTAATGTGATCGAGACTGCAAATTTCATATGCTGACTTTACTATATTACTACAATAGCATTGATTCAATCAGCTGAAGTCAATATTTTTATGCACATTTCATATACATGAGTTGGCAAAAACGGCAAACTAATCTATATTTACGCAATCAGATATTATTGTGCCACTATAAATTGTATTTACACAATCTGATTTTATTCTATGGTAAGGGCATTGGGCAAACATGAATTCATTATATTAAGTTTCTAATAGGCAGAGTGGTATGGGTGTATTAATACCTAAGCAAAATATTATTTATGTCGGAGAAATATCACTACAGTAATCATAAGTGTAAGAAAGAAAATATCCAATTATACGTTACACATTTATATTATTTGATTTTAAAAAAATAATTATAAATAGAGTTGATATCAGAACGAATATACCTTCCAGTATAAGCAAAATACAAAAATCTGAGCTAACACAATATCAACAACATTGAAAATATTGGATGGGATGTTCATGCATGTATGTGCTCATCTATCTGATTATGGTTGTTGTACTTTTATAAAGAAAATTAGAAGAACATTATAGAGGTACAGATACTGTATGGCGAGTTGGTCCCTTCTTGCTACCCCAGTTCTTCTGACCCTAAGCTGGTGTTGTTTATAATTCCACAGTTTATTCCCCAGATTAGCCCAAGCACCTTGTGTAAACTGTTTAAACTGCAATACATTCTACAGCTGCTACATACCTGGGCAGAAACTCAACAACACAAGGAACTATTGTTTTCTCTCTCTCTACATTTTAGAGGAAAGGAACTGGTCTGAAACTGAAATTATATACCAGTATACTATCCAATTTAAGTCGGGCAAGAGTTTATAATATTTTAAAGAATAGCTATTTATTGCTATCCTCTACCCCATCTCTCTCTTTGTCTCACTCTCTCAGGCATGCAGGCACACACCACACACACACACACACACACACACACACACACACACCACACACACACACACACACCACACACACATACACCACACACACACACACCACACACACACACACCACACACACACACCACACACACACACACCACACACACATACACACACACCACACACACACATACACACACCACACACACACCACACACACACACACCACACACACACACACATACACACACACCACACACACCACACACACATACACACACACACACCACACACACACCACACATACACACACCACACACACACCACACACACCACACACACATACACCACACATACACACCACACACACACACACCACACACACACCACACACACATACACCACACACGCATACACACATACACACCACACACACACATACACACACACCACACACACACACACATACACACACAAACCACACACACACACACATACACCACACACACATACATACCACACACACACACACACATCACACACAAACACACACACACACACACACTGAATGCATGTATACATTAAACTTCACTTTTACCATTCATCATGCCAGTAATATACACATTATTATTTTCAATCCCAGCAGATTAATTGAAATGAATTTATTCAATCATTACCTTAAATTTGCCATAAAATCAAGTATTCAATGTGTCAACAGTGTATTATAGTCCCACAAATTCCACATTTATCACTGTTTATTGCCTCAATAGAGCACTTCCTTACTGACTGACTGACAGGCAATGACAAGACTATTTCAAGAGGCTGTCTGCAGGATACTGATCACAAGTAATAGATCCAGATAAATAATTGTAAATTTATGCCTTTACTGCTATTTGATAGTAATTTCATGGTAATGTCACAACAATAATTTCAAATATGTAAAGACTGTATACATGTATGTTCTCAGTGGTTCTCACATTAATCACAGTACAGTGGGTTGTAAATAGGAAACCTCAATCCTGGTCCACCTGCATGAAGAAGCTTAAAGGAGACTTCTAATACATGATAATTTAATATGTTATCAAAAATAAAAAATTAATCTTAAGTTATAGCCAAAATACTCTTCCTAAAAATTATGTTGGAGCCTCGTTGTGAAATCCAATATTTTCATGTCGCAGCCAGTCATGGGTTCACGCTCGTTTGTCATTTAATTTTCAATGTCAGCAATTACATTGTGGGACAAGAATATTACCAAGTTGTGGTTTGGGATTCATTATTAAAGCCAGGACAAAGGTCAGTAAGAAAATATTTCAACTGTGATGCACTCGACGACACGGCAGAGTTGTCAACAATGGCTGTCAGTGCATCTCGGTTTTGTTGACGTGGTGCATCTCGGCATATATTCATTATTAATAGTAGTATTACTATATTATTAGAGTTAATCAACCTTGGTTCACTGTCGATAGGCTAGTAATGCTAGAAAAATAAATATAATGTATTCATTTATTTTCAGCTAGTAAATAATGCACTAAGTAGATCTAGTTTGGTGGTGATGATTGGTCACACCATTATTTCTATATATTACAACATTATCGCTTTAGATCTAGACTTCATCGTGACAACAATAATATTTCATCATGTGCGAAATAATAAATGATGATTTTCTGGAGAAAAAAAAACTTAGATTTTCCACTCGCCAATTTCACACAAGCCTCCGAGCAGGCGTAAAATTTATGACAGAAACATTTATATAGAAACATACTCTGAAATCACTACACGAGTTGTCACTCTATTTTAACTGCCGCAAATATCTTTTCAGTGCATAGGTTAAGGATTTACATGATTGTCACTATTTCACATTTGTTAGTTACTGTATCGACAATAATGTTACGCACCTCGCTTTGTTCAAAGTCATGTGCACATAAACTCTCAGGTTATGATTGACAAGCAGTCCTCTCCTCTGATTGGCTGAAAGTTGGTCTAAGCCACTGCCTACTAGATGACGGACTGAACAGGTCTGATCAAAACAGCACATCGTTGAATGTGTAATCGTTGAATACGGAGTAATTACTGTAAAAAAGGTCATCATAATTGATCTATTTGGTTGGAAAATTAAAGCCTAGATTCATGAATCATTTCTTGGCATTTTTTTCGATTTTTAATGATTTTTTATTTATTGTTTTATCAGCTTCAGTTCCACTGTCGCTATCGCTCTCTGTCGTGTCACCGTCATCTTAACGGTTTACTAAGGACTCGTACTGGTAGGCATTGACATTGGTTATTCTGAAATCAACCTCTGCCAAGTGTCTTTCTATTACATAACCACTAAATAACAAGAAACACTCGACTACTGCTATCTGTTTAAATAACGAAATGCATCACGTGATTATGCCTCTACTCATTAAATGTCGGCAGTTTCTGAGTTATTTTGTAGCTAATAACTTATTAATTAAGATGAACTTTAAAATTTTGTTTAAATTGAAATGCTTGTATTTAACCATATTACAACATATTAAATTATCATATTTTAGAGGTAGTCTCCTTTAAGCAATATACAGAGTGTGAACTTGTCAATACGGTCCTTATTTTGAAGACATTCTTAAAATATATTCAAACTTTACACTATTGAATCTTGTATTGAGTTGTTTTTTTAAAGCACTTTCTCTGCTAGATGCAACCAGAGGTGTTCTACAGAGAAGTGAGTGTGGTTAAACCAAGTTTTAACCTGGATGGCTATGAGCAGAGAAGACACTGACCACATCATGACTACCATACATGTGGACATGGACACAGAAGCTGCTATCAACATGTATGTACACATATCCTGACTGACATACAAGACTTTTGTCAATGTAACCTTTCCAACCTTATGGTAGATTGACCTAATACTCTAGCAGACAATGGCAAGGACTGTTTGACTTGAATCCTATATCAACTTCTGCCGTCCCTGTTGTCCACCTTTACAACAACAGTACCAACAAACTGTGACATATCCATGCTTGGGGCCAGACTTGTGAAGACATGAGACCATGACATGTGTATGATGTAATTTACAACAAGAAAGTTTGTCAGGCAGTAAGTGAAAATGTCATAAAGTCACTGTCATTTTACAAAATTCTAATTGGTTTAGTGAGTCAAGCCTGCATTGTGTTCTTGTGGTTATATCAGGTATAACCATTTACATACACTCCAGTGATCTTTCATTCCAAAGTTCAATCAAACACATGTCCTCAGTTACTCATTACTGCTTTGCTCATTAATGTACATTATTTACTGCACACTACATTATCATGTTTTGATATTTCTCACTTCATTCAATTTTTCAAAGGGGGCAATCTTTACCACTGGCCTTGATCCATTTTTACCTCCACAAAAATTGTATTGTGTTAATTCAATATGCTTTACAATAATGGCCTGAAGCTGAAACACATCCATAATGTATGGCCTGGTAGAATGCATTGCCTGGTAGAATGGCCTTGAAATCATGTTTATCGCAAATTCAGACATTCAACAGTTACTGGCCAGCAAAATCGATATTCATTAATTTGTCCTACTAATCTATCAGAACTGATGGCTGAGTGTGGTTCACATGTCTGAGATTGCTATTTCATAACAGGGTGTGTCATGTATAACACATTATTCTGCACAGTTATTCAAATATGCTATACATAGCAAAAAATGCCAACCAAGCTGTAATGTATGCTATGTTTACAAATCTTATGTTCAGAATAAGATATTTATTGAGTTGATGTTTATATTCAAGAGCATCGAAAGAAAACTATTTGCTAGAATGTCAATATGTCCAAACTAATCAATAGACTTAAAATATTGTGCAATATTAAAATGGAACTATTAATCCATATGAACATGATGAATCATAATGTAAACTGTTTCAAGACTTGTTCAATATCTATAAGAGATTATTGCCTTAAAATTAAATAGCAATACTTTCAAGGTTATTATTCTTATGAATGTTAAAGTTAAAACAATTTCCTAGAAACTAACTGGAATATTCCCATATTTGGAAATGAATACCCCGAGTTTCATGGGAATGAAATCTCTTTGTAATTGACATCATTATCATACCCTATTGAACTGTCACCAATATTGATTCAGCCATTGCTAAGACAAACGGTCGTCCAATTTCAACTTGTTATCTCACTTCCCTATGCCAAGTACTGTAATACAGTGAAGACCCATGGCAAGACACACTCAAAATGTCGCAATCAAATATGGTTTGTGACTATTAACTAAGCAATTTGATAGAAAGAACAACATAAAGGACATACCTTTGTAGAAATCAATATAAATGTCCAATTCGTCACTGTTCGGCTATATCCAGGTACAAACTGGTGACAGTTTGGAAATCAACTCTGTTGAACACCATTTAGCAAATGATGGCGGTTCTAGGTAAGGTAAGGTCTGGAGGGTAACCACCCAGCTAATTACCAGCTTGTTGTAAGGTGGGTCTGCCTAGCACTGTGAGACCAGAGACACAGAGGACATTTAGTCAGGTGTAGCTGGCCGTGGTGAGTTGCTCACGTCACTGTGGCTGGCTGTCGGTTGAGAAATCCTCTCACCGGATAAACTACTGGGTGTATGATCTTGGGGGATGGTCTCAAAAACAGTAAAGCCTATTTTTTGAGGGACGCTCTGCATATGAGAAAACTGAATTTCTGGAATTATGAAATTAAGGACATATTTGTCAATAGCAGGTCAATATTTTGCAGCATGCAAATTGTTATAACAAGAAAGCTGATTTAATTTGGAGCAAACAATGTATTTTAGCTTCACAGTTGACATGATGATAGTTCAATAGCTTCTGTACAACTATAATGTATTTGTGGACCCAAATATCAAGAGTGTTTCTGTTGCTAAACAATATTAAAGTAGATAGCCCCATTGATCTTTGCTCATTCAGCCTCAACTGAGCAACGGCTAAATGCAAACATCCTCGACACAAAGTATATTACTTTTATTAAAACTTTTAAATTATGCTGCATTTTATAATGTTCACATTGTAAAAAATTATTCTGTCCATTTAAAATATATATGTACATATTGGTCTACTAGGTAGGATATGAGAGAGAACCTATTCTTCACATAACAATAATGTTAAATGTTTTATCTCCCATGTCAATGCACCTGAGGGTGTTGTCAATGATAATGATTCATTCAACAATTTTGACCTCAGCTGAACAAATACAAACCTTAATTGTTTCCCCTTCATCATCTGGAGGACATACACAGAGTAACAGGTCAAGTTTAACGTCTTGTCTGTGTATTACAATCTGTACAAGTCACACAAACACTTTATCAAGAAAATAATGCACCTTGTTTACAAGCACGATCCTTCAGACCACTGCATACCTCAATACTGTAACTGAAACCTGTTTGAGATAATCACACAGTCTCTTAACAAGCCAACAAAGAGCTGTGCTTGCTCATAGGCTGATCCTACAATGGTATCCTGTATATGTTGTATATCACATATCGAGTAGAAAGTGGAGATATCTCCTTGGTGGTAGATATCCTGGGTAATATGATAATAATATGCGCTTTCTGGGGGATATGATTCTGGTATTGAATATTGATCTAATCTATGATATTGCATTGTTTCCTACCACCCTCCTGTCACTTTTACATGCTATTTTACCAATGTTTTAATCTTTCCAATCAGTTGATCATGGTGAATAATTAATTAAATAGATTGCACCTATTATATTAAACCAATATTTAGCCTATGAGATCTCATCTAATATACCATGTGTTCATTATAATATCAATAATGTTAATGCTAATGGAGCTAGTTGAGGTCTTTTAAATGTAAATACATATTGGGTAGACTTGGATATGTATCATCTATACTTGCTAAAACATAAGTTACAGATGTTTTCTTACAGATCAAGGGCCTGTTGCACAGAACAGTTGTAGCTACAATTGATTGTAAGTCAAATATTTGGAACCTGTCATAAATGTAAGTCTGGTTGCATGAACCACTTTCATCTCTACAATAGTTTTAGTTAACAATATTCTCAAGTATTGTAGCGATAAAAGTGTTTCATACAATGGACTTACACTTATAGTGGGTTCCAAAATTTTGACTTTCAATCAATTGTAGCTACAACTGTTCTGTGCACCAGGCCCCAATTCTTTAGCTGAACAAACCATACTAACTGTATTAACCGTAATATATTTATTGTAAGCTGTGACTCACTCTATAAATACTAAGGTAGACTGTAAACAAGAATATATCCCATTCAACAGGTCATGCATACATTCAGTATAGCAATATTTTGTTATATTTATGTTACTATGTTGAATTTCATCTTTATCTTAATTTTTACTTTTACTATCCTATGATGTGCAATAAACAATATAATACTGCAACAAATAATAACACTTCAATTAACCATACTATTTTGTTTGTCGATTTGTACAGATTTATATCTATCACATATGAAAACCTCTTTCAAAATTAATCTTTACCATATATCCTTTGTTTCAAAAGTTTTAGATATTGGCATGTATTTTCTGGCTAAACATCCCATTCAAAATCGACAGTTTATTTAACACATGTGGTGCCTAGCCACTGGAGGATTTTTCTAAAGTCCCCATGTGTCAAAACATGGAGGCAGACTATTAATGCTGGCTGTACCCATTTGAACAGATTTTTAAATTCACCATGTGAGACATTGAGAACAGTAACTATTCCCATGCAGCTTACAAAAACACGTCCAGCATCAACATGTGGACTTCAGTGGATTATGACCACAGTTACCACAGTAACAGATGAGTATGGTTAAGAATTTCTTTTTGGACGACATTTTAGCATTACAATGAAAAACATAAATGGTTCGCGACCTAGCAACCTTATGATGAATGGGCTGAATTTACTCTTATTGACAGCTGAGAGTTTTATCCAATTCATATTTCCTATCATGAATAGCACATACTGTAACATTTCCTTTAATTTAACAAGTGTTAACACTATTCTTAAATTGGCATACCCAGGTTAAATATAAAATTAAGCATGTATCCATCTAGTAAATAGAAATGTACATTTACAGATTATGCTCATTGTAATTCTCCCTCTGATAGTCTATATGCAAAACTTGTAAGTATTTGACCACACAACTCGACCAATCCATACAGTCACATTAATGATTAAGAGTACCAAATAGTTCAGAATTATTAACATATTTTTTTCTTGTAGGGTGTTAGTTATGATAAACATCATAAACATAGTGGTTGCAGGGTGTTTCCATCAAGAACTTTGAGTGCAACAGTTGTCATGTTTGGCATGTATTATAAATGGTGAAAATGATGAATGACTGAAGTTAACATGGGATAGCTTTACAAAATATTTCGATTTGTCTAATTTGGCAGAGGAAACATGTTGAAAAACAAGGGGACAGCTCAATAATGTACACTACATGTATGTTGGACTCATCCGGTCATCTGAGAAGGAACTGTGGTTTAACCTACATGCACCATACTTTTACCTTACCAGTAATCTGGTATAGCTACACGTGGGCATGTAATGGACATCTAATATTGGAATGTTGCTTTGACAAGACGTGATGGTTTTGACATTATAATTGCTTCAAATAGATTTTGTGTGGGCTTTTAACCTTGGATATATTTTGAATACGAGTATTTTAGTTGTTATAGGTGCTGATATGTGGCTATGCCACAGAGAAAGATCTGAACAGAACTAATTTCATAATATAGTGGATCCAGAATCTCATCAATCTTTGACTGTGGTTCATATGACAAAGATGATTTCCTTTCCAAATCCAACATTAAATATACATGCAACTATAGCCATTCAGATTTATACATGCAACTATAACCATTCAGATTTACAACACATTAAATCCTTATCGTCATGTCTAAAGCTGATAAATTAAACCCAAAACGTATCAGTCAGTAGTTCCCGGAATGGTGCGACTCAATATTTCTCCCACCTAAAGCAATTCAACCCATGTAAGACTCTATAATCCTTCCCATTGTCCCAAGTCTTCTTCAGGACAAGGTAGACTATTTTGGGGAGGTGGTAATACCACATTGCTTCCACTTTGATCGGCTCAGCAAGACAGGGCCCTTCTCTGTGATGTCCATTTAATCACCAGCCATGGTCAGACCATGTTTACTGTCTGCAAAAACTGCAGACAGCAGGCTAACTTAATGATAAAGAGGAGTGTTTCTTAAAGAAACCTGTGCAGGAAGTTAGCGTGGACTTGGTTGGTGGTAAACACAAATATGGATACTAGTAGTTCTGCAGGCCATCAATTCCTCATTACTGTCATCCACTCCTAGGATCACGATGTCATCTGCTTGGAGAAAATCCACCTTACATCACGGCCTGATGACATCAATAAACATAGCTTTTCTTCCTGGATCCAGAAGGGATTGCCTCCATCAAATGACGTTAAACAAATTTGCAACATTTTACGGAATTTTTCTTTTTAATTTACATTGAATACGTAACTGAAAATATAATTAGAATAAATAATTTGTGCTGATATTCTAATCTATTCAATTTATACATGCTAACTACATTTTTATTTATTTTTCTATTTATACAATATTTATTACCTGTTTATTACCACACTATAATGTTAAAATACCAGGCTAGCTGTCATCACTATCTTCAACGCACTGTGGACCCAATACTCTCACTATTATCTTCAAGGTGTGGACACAATACTATCCATGTCATACTGATGCATTTCAGCACTACTGCTCTATGTAGATAAACACTATCACTTCCCCTCACCTCAACAATGCAGCATCAGCCTAGGGACAGCACTGAATGTCAGATCGTTCTTATTAGCTAATCTCTATATCAAAGTTTGTAAACTTCACAAACTTCACAATGCATTGATATTTATATCCCGGTTTAAGTGCAAAGTTTCATTACAGATGTACATATGGTCAACCCTTGGTATACCACTACTTTGGGGGTCCACGAAGTACCCCCAGCGTTATTGCATATAGTATATATAATACACATTTTATAAGATAATTTTGCTGAATAATGACCTTGAATACATTAAATTTGAAACTGTGTAGAGATTGCAAGTGACAACCATACACACATAGAAGCTGACTTGACAATGTTATTAAGCTTGTCAAACCTGGATCAACAATAATCACAAATTTATATCTAATGTAACGTGTTCAGAAACAAGAATAAATAGCATGTGTGTCATTACCAATATTATTAAAACAAATGTATTCAACACATGTGGTGGATTTCTACTGTGGAAAAACTTTTTGTTGATTTTGTAATTTTCTGTTATTTGATTATTGTGACATCATAGACAGATACTGACTTTGACGTTCTGACTGACATAATAGGTGGACAAATACTCAACAGCCGACGGGTAGCTTCTATATTTCAAGATATTTTTTTCGGCAGTTTTCTATGGTTTATTTCATTAAAAGGATTGTGTTCAATAATTAGAATAACCCACTTGATATGAGTGATTATGGAAAAAATGTCCATTGTGAAATTAATGTTTAAACTTCCTCGCTAAAGAACTGTGAACAGTAATTTCACTCGGGACATATTTTCCATAATTACTCGTATCTTGTGGGTTATTCTCTAAATCTTTTTTTTATTGTAAATTCTTAGATGAAATATAATTGTTGCTCAAAATATATATAATAAACAACATAAACATCTCAATTTTTTGTAATATTTTTTTTTGGATTGGGGTTTTAAGTCGCTTTCAAGATTCTTTCACTTATATCACGACTTGTCAGTTTTAGTGCAGGAGGAAACCCGCAACATCCGTAGCGCTGAATGTTGCAGTAAACCTGCGAGCACCGGCTGGTACTGAC
>JAUTBT010026631.1:0-39263 GCA_032361225.1 Lepetodrilus schrolli
CAGCCAATCTGTCAAGTAAGGGGAGTCATTTTATCATTTCAGGCATTTTAAAAATTGACTGAGTGGAAAGAAAGTCATTGAAAGTTTCAAACATTTTACACATTGCCTGATTTTAGAGATTGACTGTAACATATATACCATAAACAGGTAATATAAAGGTAAGCCATAATACAAATGTAGGAATATATAATAATATATAATATTACTGGATATAATAATAAAGTTTTCAATATTCCTTTTCTTAAATACTATTATTTCACTAATATAGGATTTTTTTCCAAAATTTTAATTTAATGCAAAACAACATTACTAGTATTTGGCTTTTCATGATTATACTGCACATTTATGACTGCACTTAACATACATGTATATAATATGAACTGATATTTTGTTTATGGTGCTTCAAACATAATTTTGGTATGCCAAGCTACATGTAAGTGTATTTGCACTAAATGCTGGTGATGTGAACATAATGACGTACCAAGCATAATTCCATTTCTCAGCAAATGACAATGGAAATCTAAATACAATTATGCCATTGCCATTCAGCTCCCAGCCTATATAGACAGAGTACTTTAGTATCAAATGTTAGAAATATTGACACGGTAAAAGCGGTCTTCATATGACACTAATTACAATAATCAGCATAATATTTGTAGTAATTGACACAAATATTACCAATCAAATCTACTATGTTCCTTCCCTTCACAGAAATAGCTTGAACTATAATTGGTAACATTTGCTGATTGACTCAATATGTTTAACCCATTTCCCAACAAAATTACTGTGTTCCTTAGGAATAATAAGTATTTTCCCTATAGATACACACAAATACCAGTGTGGAAACTATTAGTAAATCATAGATGTGATCATCAATAACTGCATCTATTTAACCATTTAACCCTATCTCTGCTGGATGAGTTCATATTCCTGCTGTATAGAGTGTCTATATGATTGGCACAAGTGGAAGGAGGGTTAAAGAATGTACATGTATCATTAGGTTTATGGTCAACTTGTGGGACATAAATGTTATTATTATATTAAGATATTTTAGTGCTGCAACATTATCATGTCAGTTGTTTATCTCTAACAACCAGCCACACATCATGGGTTTCAATGAAAAATAATCTTCTGTTTTTCCTTCCGATATAAATATTTTGTTGCATTTAATGCAATATCACTAAAACCATGTGCTGTGTAACTCTCTCTGTGTGTGTGTGTGTGTGTGTGTGTGTGTGTGTGTGTGTGTGTGTGTGTGTGTGTGCGTGTTTACCAAGAGTGTATGTGATACACGTATAGACATATCATAATTTGATAGATAGTACATAATCTATTGACGCTTTTAAAGAGTATGGCATGTTTTTGTTGTTGTTGTAGCTGCTGTTGCTATTACTACTACTACTACTACTACTACTACTACTACTACTACTACTACTATTACTACTATTATTATTATTATTATTGTCCAATACCGATTTATTTTTGGATAAAAATAGATTTTGTAGCAAAATTACCATCGATGACAGAGAATGTTCAACATTGTATACATTATATTCATACACGACAATTTCAGCGCCCACCACTGACGATAGTGACCATTTTCAATGATCGAATATATTGATAAGGGCCCCGACTCCAGAACAGTTATGGCTTCAATTGATTGTAAGTCAACATTTTGGAACTCGCTACAAGTGTACACGTGCATTGCATGACACATTGTTATCGTTACAATACTTGAGAATCTGGTTAACTAAATCTATTGCAGCGATAAAAGTGTTTCGCGCAAACAGATTTACACTTATAGCGGGTCCCTAATATTGTACTTATAATCAATTGTAGCTACAACTGAACAACGGGGCCCATGACATCAGGATATCATGGTATTAATATCATTCTGAGTTGTCAGTGTGGTCACCATCTCCAGTGGCCAGTGGCCATCGTCCCATTACTCGGACGATTAACCCAAATTCAATTTACATCGACGATGGTCGAGATAAATGAGGGAACGCGCTCTCTGATGGCTGGTCTCAGACTGACACGAGCAACGGATTATGCTGCATTACTGCATGACGTATCGGGTGATTCGGTTTCATATCTCTCTTTTGGGATTCGTTATTTCAGTTGTTCGCTCGCGCATTTAGATTCACGGTTTTCTTCAAATATAGGTCATTTGTCCATCAACACTGTTAAAGCTCGTTCAAACATATGGCGTGTTGCAGCAGCCGTAACCGTTTCAACGCACGGTTTTCAATTGTTTTGCTGGACAGCAGAACGGTTTCCCGCGCGGTTTCAGTGTGACCAGTACATGTGTTTATATAAGGAGCGATCCGTTGCGGTGAAAACTCCGCGGGCGTAATCGAAACACCGTTCTCGAGTTAACTCGGCATGAGAACGGTGTTTCGAACATCGAAAACCAACACGCGAACGCCGTTCGCGAACGAGATTTTCACTCCCCACTTTTTTGGCGGGTTGGTGGAGGATCGAACGAGATCACATCGGGCACACACTTACGCGTTCGCAAGAGAACACGTGATCACGGTTCTCCGGTAACTCGAGAACGGGATTTCGATTACGCCCAGCGGTTCCCGCTGCGGTAACCGAGTTAGATCTGAACGGGCCTTTAAAAGTCAAACGGTCTGAGATATTAGATTGCAAACAACGTTTCGTCCATGATTTTATTTTATTATATATTATTTTTTTTATCTCGGTTAACATAGGTTACATATTACATGTAAATTAAGGAGTTTAAAATGTAGCTTTTAAAGTATTTTTGTTATATTTTCATAATTAATATAATATCTTGCATTAATGACTATAAGTTGACGTAGTGTCACTCAGGGTATATGTGTTTTCATGCATCTACACGTGTTACCTATATATGAACATATATGCTGTTTTTTTTAATTCATATTAATAAACAATTGATGATATTATCCTGAATACAACTTATGATAAACATATTCGCATATCATTGTTGTCATAGTGACCGTTTTAACGTTAACTGATTGTTCAGAATGTGCATATTATTGGCTGTCAATATACGGATATGATATAATATCTTTGTTCATGCCATCATAGTACATCCGGATGCACATCCTCTCGTGATCAATCTGGGAGTATGAATACATGACATATACAACTATGAAACATCCTTACACATATCGATTCAATCAATACATAGCATACTATGGCCGCCATACACTTCACGTGTTCATATTGAAGACACTGAAACAATACTTCAGCTTCAGGCGCACCAGTCATATGCACGCCAGAACTATTAACCCTCTCCTTGCTGGATTAGACACAAGTAAAGATCTATAGGGCACCTTTGGTTGCCTTCAGCGTGGAACGGGTTATAATGTTATTGAAATCCTATAGTATGTAATAATACTCCGCCTACACTTTCGTCTGGGATGACCATGGTATGAGTTTAATCTTGAATGCTGATCGCTGCATAGAGTAGAGGCTTGGGAACAAATCAACACCAGACTGTGTGGTGATGACGATCAAACATTCGACACCACTAAGCCACGATGGTGATACTGGTTCCAGATGACGTGTTGTAATCTACAGACATATATTACTAGAGAGAATGAAGTATGACAGCTTTACAAATCACTCAACGATCGGAGATTTGGCTTGGCAATAATTCTGAACTCGTAATGTCACTTGTCACTTAAAATACAGTAAAATAAAAGAAACTTTAAAAACAAATATATTATCGTGGAGATAATGCTTACTGTAACCAGTCGACGATTTAATGTTATTGCCTTAGGGAACAACTGTCTGTAGGAAACCATAGTTATGTCTAGAAAACTGGACGAGACTTGGTTCCGACAATTGTATAATGTACGTAAATGGCAACTGTTTTTGATATGTCGATATGCGCAGACCTCTCAAGGGATACGTATTCTACGTAAACTGAAGATTACCAGACTTGCAAAATAATCCAATGTTGGCTGCCGCTGAAGTAATTATATCCAAACCTTTTCGTCAATGTTTTATCTTAATGAAATGTGAATTTAGTACTTCTTTATGAGCGCACAAAGAAAAATTTGTATCGTATTGCATCAAGCGGATTTAAAGTCTATTCTTTTTTACGCCATTCATGTCATAGGATATGGTAATTTAGTTCCACGGGTTGTAAATGTGGTCAATATCCAAGTCGAAAACGAGAATCTGTTATAAAATAGTGTCTGTGTCAATAGATAAAAAGAAGACTCGACAACGTCAAAATACATTCCAAACCTAGCGTGTTTTTAGAAAAGCTTGACTTGAAACAGATTACTCCGCAAGTTTATGATTCAATTTTCTCTCTCGTAATATTACTTCTGCCGTTAAATTACTATTGTGTTTACAGAAATTTCATTGTATGAAGCATGCGCCTCTCTACGTTAAACAACGGGTACTATATGTAAGTGAAGTGAATTATTTCTATGATATATACTATAATCCTTCATGCATCGGACACCTTGTATACCGGTAGCTAGTGCTAGGTAAAGCCGAAGACTACCAATACCAATGCCATAGTGTTAGCATTGACAATACAGGTATTGAATAATTGAACACATTTACATAATTTGATTACAAGTAGATGGATGCTGAATGGTACTGTAATGCATATTCAATGACCCTCATTTCTAAGGTCATACCAGTGCTTCCGCATTGACCTTATTGCGTTGAAGGCATTCGATCCCAAGATCAGCATACGTGGACGGTAACCATTTATCACTGGCAATATCATTAATGTTTCAGTGCTGACGTATAAATATGGAAAACGGTGGCTAAAATGCATTGCCTCTTGAATACAACCATTCCCTGAAGACAAAGTCATTGCTTACTTAATATCGGTCATGGGATGGAATATATATATAGTGTTATCAGAGTCATGATCGGCTGATAGTTATGACACGTTCTCCATAGTATTTGCATGACTGGCATAACAATAACTCTAGGGATGAAGGGTTAAACACTATGCCGTTTATTGAGCATTGTCTCACGGGATACGATCTCCTTGCATCATTTCGTTATCCCTTAAACACGGGCAGAATTTATCCTAGGATCGTTGCTGTTTCAGATCAGTTTTACTATGCCACCGACGTTTTGAAAGTACCCACTGCAGTAACCATCAGCGCTGTAGTACTACCCATTGCTTGTTTGCGCTACGTCGTATAGAGACCACGTGATCAAAACTTCCGAGAATCAGCGAGAATCTGTCAATGGGAAATGTGTAGTTAAAACACTTATCGGATCAATTTTTTAATGGAGCATTAGATTCGTACATCTCGACCTATATTTATTCGAATATATCGTTAATTTGCGCACGTAACGTCATTGTTCATATTAAACAATGCGTGCTACATAGATTACACATGATTGCATCTTAATGGTGACAACAGAGACACGTCGGATTCACGATGGAAGTGGATGAATTTCGCTCTAATTTGTACTTTTCGGTCCCAGACTCTTGCATCGTCATCCTTAATCGTTTCCCTTTTAAAATAGTATTCATCATGACCTCTCACTATTTTTGCTCAACGTCAGACCTAGCATGGTGGGTATTTTATAGGTGATTACACATGCATGGACCTGGCCATTCTTGCGACAAAAACTCGTACGAAATTGGTGATCCAAATTCCGACGAATAATTATCTCCAGGGTAAGTGGCTCATTACTGAATCAACACATTTATTTTTCAATCTCGAAATCCGACACGCGATCTATTGAATCCCTACCATAGTGTCCCAAGATGGCTTGATAAATACAATTTCGCTATCTCTTCAGGGCAATGCATTCGTCTGGGGTTCAGGTTAAATATTCTGCTATATTATCATGGTATAGATCCAGGAGATATATTGCATGATGAATGCCGTAATTGTACTGATGCCACGAACTACCGGTACGTCATAATTATGACTGTCGTATCTAAATAAGGTCATATCAACACGCGACATAAAAAAAATAATCCGTCGAAAAATGTTAGTCATATAATATGAATGTTCATCAATTTCATATATTTTGACATGATAGTATTATAACAACAACAAAAAAAAGAAAGAAAAAATTATAATATATACATTTATTTAGCGCAAATATCCAGAATAACGTCTCCAATGCGCTTTAACAAGGATCATTCATACACTTCCTTAAAGAAGTGTTTTTGTCTTGAAAGGGCAGTTTAATTAACGGATATTTGGTGAATCTACTCAAAATGAAAACATCAAGATTATTGTCAAGGTCTTATTGATTTCATATGATTTCACTTACTATATCACGGTTTGTCAGTTTAGAGCAGGAGAGGAAATCCGCAACATCCGTAGTGATGAATGTTGCAGTACACCTGCGAGCACCGGCTGGTACTGACAGACCAAGGATGATAACTGCATTGCCACGGTACATACGGGAATTCTATCACGATCGCGTCAGAAATGTAACTTCTGCGAACATTGATGCCGGGCTTCCGGAAAGGAATTTAAACCCGGGGCCTTTGGCTCCGAAGTCCAAACGTTCTACCATTGTTCTAGCACCAGCCTTTACTTATTGTACCTTAAGGCTTTGTATCGTCTGGATCACTATCGCATTATCAAATAGATTGCAACGCACGTAATCACTAATCACCAAAAAAATCACTAAAAAACAACTGCATGTACATATTCGACAGGAACCGTGTTTTATATTATATGAAATGCATGTCCATAGACAATTTATTCATTGTACGTGTGGAATGATATTATAAGCAAATATGAAAGCAAATATCATCTTAGTTCTTGTTTATGCAGGACCTGTCAGCAGTGGTGATCACTCTGAATACGATGATTATGCCTCCTATGGCCTAGTGCTTACCGTAACGGCAAACGTAATTAAGTCTGTCATTGAATATATTGCAGAGACTCTCACTAGCCGCTTCCATGACCGTCTGACGAGTTTGCTCTCAGTCTACAGCTCATCCACGTGTTCAAACAGCTCAGTCATAAACCGTTTGTTCCGGTCAGAGGCAAATCTCGCAAAGTCAATCTCATGACCACGAGATGACGCTCTCGACCTAATAATGTCACTCATATGGGCCAAAAAAATGAATGGTGTATTGGAATCTATCTGCGATGGCAGGACAACGGCAGAGTTCCATGCCACCATCTCTTCTGAGTATAACGTCAACACAATTCGGAACGATCGGAACACCCTCGCGTTATTTCCGCTCTCCTCCAGTATATATCTCCAGGCTTTCCTGGGTGTGAGTCGAGTGATTCCGGAAACCAGCATAAAATAAACGGGGAATGTATTTCTGACTTAAAGATGGCGCATGACTTCCATGTTTACACCGTTTACTATTGGATCCATGATGCTAAAACCAACTGACGTCAAACGGAATATAATTTTACATTAATAGGTATTTATTTAATTTGACTTAGGGGTTCTGAAATCAGACACATAATTGTCATAATGCTCTAGTAGCTTGAGCTAAAATGCTTTTGCTGAGTATTTGTATAACTTAAAGGCATACAATCACAGACTAAGTTGTCGTCTTTAACGAATTGGAGTTAGAAATGCAAAGTACATGCACTTAGCATACATATACTCTCTTTTGTACCTTCAAATATCTTTTCACCGCTGTAGGATAGGTACATTTCCATTGCAGTTTTCATTTCCGGTACAACCCGAATAATAAGTTGGTAATGTATTGTAATAGACTAAGGGGAATAGCTCTAATCATTGAACACGGTCAAAATAACCTTTCACGACTACTCGTACCAATAAAGCTACGTAAATATACATATTAAAAAATAATAAAATGTGAAAATATTGAAAACCAGTGGGATATGCGGAATATATAGCTGGCTATCCAATATACTTGTGTAAACACATCAAATGATCCACACTGAAACATACAACTTTCTAAAAGAACCACCGTACTCACACGGGGTGGGGCATATTCTATTTTAACGTACATGTTTGGTGTGTATCTGTTTTAAGTGAGAAACAAACATGCTACATATCCAGTACTTAAAAATTTTATGAACAGCCATTCGGACTTTCTCCTTTACATCGATAAAGGATCAAGTCCTACTGATTGGATCAACGTTACAAGCCACAATGGCGTTGTTCGCCATCAAATAGCTAGATAATGGCTTAATTACAGTCAACGTATTACTTCTGACCTCAGTTCGGGCAGCACATTACATCTGATCCGCGTTATGGTCAACACGTTATGCTCTCATCCCCTGGTCCCCAGCGGCCATGAACACTCTATAATGGGGGCCGTGTGGTCAGTGTCTGTCCAAGTGGTCAATGGTACCAGGTGGCTATAAGTACGGATAACTGTACGGATAACTCTGTAGATTTTCAGGTTTTCTAATCTCGGGACCTGAAATACAATTATTGTTAACTCGACTATCTTTTTGGGTCGTAAGTATCGCACAAACATTGGACTCTTAAGACTCCCGTAGTTTTAATCGTATACGTGTAATGTTTAGTATTTATTGTATTTTAAGAGACGGAACCGATTTGTCGTTTCGACCTAAAACCGTCGAAGAAAACCGCCAGAAAAGCATTCGAATCCTTTCGGAATTGAATCAGAGTGTCTTCCAATTCCAGGGAAAGTTAGGCCTATATTGTTATGCTAATATTAGATAGTCACGAAGACGAATATGAAATGTAACACATATCATAATACAACGTTGTGTGTGTAACACATATCATAATACAGCGTTGTGTGTGTAACACATATCATAATACAGCGTTGTGTGTGTGTAATACATACATGAATAGATACATAAAATATACTGCGTATTTTGACATGACGCCATATGGGTCAAACTGTTGTAACTGTGATTCTCCACGTTTTAACGAGTAGGAATCGAATACAATTCAGCGTACAATGTGATGTGTAACGTTCAATTGCAATCCCATTTACAGTAGGAATGGAACTGAAATCGATACGCTATTTCTTTGATCGTGGAATCGTAATCTTCTCGAGTAAATGTCTTATCTGTTTCAAGGAACGATTGCATTTGTTGGGGATGCCTTGCAGATCAACAATAATCTATGTACAAATCAGGTCAACGGAATCGTACATGCCGTGGTATCTCTACCATAGGTTCTCGTGGTTGACGATATTCTACAAAGTACTGACTCACAACTGTCCAAACATGCCGCTGCTACGTCAGCGAATGAGAACTGGTTTCTGTATGTTGACATCACATGATGCGCAACCTATTCGGGTGGAAACAGTTGCTAGCGCTATTCTTTCTGAACAAGCCTCCATGCCATATACATCAGGGATAGTGTTTTTCTGGATGGGAATATTTTTTGCATATGGGTTACAATTGTTCCATGACCGTAATGTCTGTAAACATGCTATAGCAAGTCTACATATACATGAAGCTTCCGGGTTGCTAGTACATACGGATTATATGTCCCCAGTGGATTTACATTGAGAAGTACAGGTGTTTCAGCGAAGACCTTAAAACATTAATTTCCCGAGGGAGATATACTCCGTATTTTACTAAAGACCAATAGTGAGTTGGTTATTGTTGGTTATTGTTGGTTATTACAACACCCTACTCAAGTTCATAGAAAAGCCTTATGAATTATCGAAGGTTATATGGCATTACATATATTGTCATTGAAACAATTCCATGTTAAATTATGGTAATAATATTCATGTATGTACTGCTTTGTTTCAGGTATGTAAGTTTCTTCAACTCTTCCCATTAAAGATACTACAACATCCACGCCCTTGAATCCACCGGTGAACACTCCCGGCCGCTCATCCCGGCCGCCAGCAGGACAATACTGCCCGGCCTCCCAGTCAGAGCATACTGCCCGGCCTCCCAGTCAGAGCATACTGCCCGGCCTCCCAGTCAGAGCATACTGCCCGGCCGCCAGCAGGACCATACTGCCCGGCCTCCCTGTCAGAGCATACTTTCCGGCCTCCCAGTCAGAGCATACTGCCCGGCCCACCAAGCCAGCCCCAGGCATGCCATGTCGTGTGTGAGCCATCTAGTTGCAAGGATCATGTACGTCCTCAAGCGTATATTCCGGGCAGAACGAGCCGAGACCAAAGCAGAACTGGACCAGTCCAAACTGATCCGAAGGGTGGGACGGAAAGGAAAGGGGAAAGGGAACTTCAATAACCCCTGCGGCGTAGCCGTAACTAAAGCTGGTGAGTCGTGATCGACCAAATTAATGTCTACATATTGAATACTAGTAGGGCCTATACATGTGTGATTGTAAGAGTTATACATGTGTGATAGTATCGTGCCATATTAAAAATGGATTTAAAGGCTTACACTCACGGTTTTGTTTACGTATTTTTGGTCAAACATATTTTTACCAGTATGTAATTTTGACTTGTCTACACCCAGCTACATATTCCTCATTTCCCACTAGTTTTCAATATTTTTATATTTTCATATTTTATTTTATTTATTGGATCTATCCAATAAATACAAATCATCTTCACGGCGTCGCTCAGAGCCAGGGTGTGACGTATGCCTTCTGTGTAGTTACGTGACGTGCTCTCCCCGTTTGAAAACCAGGCATGTTGATTTCCTACCAAGAAGTATTATGACCATGGTACAATGTACAAGTTTCGCAACAAGACATACAATGAATGCATAGCAAGTACATAAATACAAAACAAAGAGCGAAATCTACATACGTGCATTGACGTGACTTTCGGAACCGGCGACCTTGTGACTTTGACATGGTGTTTTAGCTCCATTAGCAGCGGATTTCCCTCTGCCATATTAATATTGAATGTATTTGAGCGATGCAAAAGCGTCGATACGGATACAATTGAATATGCTTTGCATTTATTACTCATATTTGGTCAATTGCTGTCATCAAAATCTGTGATTGTATGCGTTTAACATATTAAAAACATATTTTTTTACATACCGGTAATAAGTCGGTCAGCTAATGTGAGTGACAAATGAAGAGGACATTATTTATGGTACCGGAAGTAATATATATAGGTTTACCGGAAGTAATATTATCCACGGCATTAATTGCCAAGCCCCTAGGTTACGATACTCTTTTTAAAGTTGAGCATGAAATCGTACTAAAAAAACTGTTCGTAACATCCGGGCCTGGGTTCACTAGGTTCCTATTTCAGCTACTGAGCTACATGACTGCTCCCTAGATACAAATTATATTCGCGTATCGGAGTTCAACGCTGCCGTACCAATACATTTTCCACAGTCCTCATGAAAATCCACTTTAATTTATTGTCGTTTTCGCCTTTAGTCATTTTTTTCCCAAAATGATGAAAACATTCTCGACATTGAGCATACATTACTTATCATTATTTCCCTTGTAGATTATTCAAGAAACTTTTTTTTTAAATATACATGCACGTAACCATATATGTTGTGTGTTTAAGGAGACGTAGTCGTAGCGGACACCGAGAATCACCGGATACAGATATTCTCACCAGATGGCGTCTTCAAGTTCAAATTCGGAATGAAAGGATACAAATCGGATCAGATGAACTACCCAATGTGTGTTGCTATGACAGCGGACGAGTGCATTGCCTTAACCGACAGCGTCAACGCGTGTGTGAAAATATTCTCCGTGAATGGTGTTTTCAAAGACAAACTGGGAGGAAATGATATATTCGAGTTTCCCTACGGACTGGCGATTAGTCCAGACAATCATGTAGTTGTGTCGGATATATGCAAACATAGCATAGTTGTGTTGGACTCCAACGGCAACCTCAGCCATACATTCGGATGCTATGGTGACGGTGTAAGGGAGTTCGACCATCCATATTTCGTGGCCGTCAACAAAAACAGACAAATAATCGTCTCGGACGCAGGGAACAGTTCTATAAAGATCTTCCATTTCGAGGGAAAACTTCTAAGGTCGTTCTCGTTGAATGACTTCCGGCTTCCGGCGGAAGAAACATTCGTGTCGCTGCAAGGATTATGCACCGACACGGACGGCAATACAATCATCGTATGCAACAGCACCTTGTACATCCTCACGAAGAACGGCCGACTCTGGGAGATTATAACCCCCAAAGACGGCCTGACCACACCCAAATGTGTCACTTTCTCACCCCTGGGGCGCATTGTAGTATCGCAGTCGAACTTTGAAGAGCGGCACGAGATCGGCATTTACAGATACAACGTGGACGATTACAAGCCTTTAAATACATTGGTGTTCTACGCTATTTCCATTTAACATCTGCATTTCTAGTGTAGCATTTCTTAGATAGGAGAGAAGGTAGTAAATAGATTTATATATCTTACTGACGTGCCATATTTGATCGCGTTTTGAATGGACTGCATTACCTAAGTGGCCACGGAGATTGCTCATATATAATAGGTACCCCATTTTTTTTATTTTCTTATCTTGAAACATTGCATCAACAGCATTTCTCGAGATATGAACATGTCATTATTATATATCTGTAAATACGTAGTGGTTGTTCCACACACGTAGTCCCAATATATACCGTAGTAGTGAACTTCAGTAATAACATTAACATGCCTGTATTTACACGGTGTTTAACAGTGATGTGTTGTTGCGATGTGCTCCTGGAGAGATAATAATGCAGCAATTACGCGTTGGCTGTAGGACATACGAGCAGCGGCTGGGACAGACGAATGCTGATAACTGCGTGATACATACCGGTAATCAATATACTATATGGGACCGTTTTTCCTGCCTATAAAATAGCATCGTGTGTAAAACGCGCGATACCATACCAAGCTCTTTAAGATGCCGATTGGCGGCAGAGAACTTCGCGGTCTTAGCTAAGGGGTAGCATTTCTATTGTGACGTGTTCGTCGGTATCCGTATTCTAAATACGTGCAGCGTCGCACAGTGAACACACAGGTTTTCCGTCATGGTCGTCAACGGAGCCAATCAACGTTGGCGTACACGTACAAACCTACAACAGCCAAGACCGCGAAGATCCAGACGGGTAATACATAGCAGTGGAAAGTTACCTCGATGAAATGGATAATAATCACTGGCTGATGGAAGAGTTTCTAACATTCTAGCTAACAGAAATACCCCAAAACGATTCCCATCTCCCAGGCGTACATCCTCAGCCAATCATTAGCAGACTGTTTCAATTTGACCAAGAACTCGAGAACGTAATTATGTACAATTGGTATGCTATGAGTTTCCGGTCTCTGGGATTTTCTCTTATTGCTGCGGCACACCTTGCAATATGTGTTATTATGAGCAGGTGTTACGATGGTGAAATTAAAGTTCCATTATGGTTTGGCATGGGAGGGCACTAATGTTAAAGGCATACCAGACACGATAGAAGATCCTCTATTAATAGCAGTGGAAACTTTTCTGAGAGCATTACTTTGGAAATGCTTGCTTTCTAATGGACGAACCACTACGTAAAAACAATATTTATATTTTAGAAATAAATGTAATTATTATCTCTGTATCCGACGTAAATATGATTGTATGTTATCACACGCCATCCCATGTTGGCTCTAAACAAACTTTATTATAATAATTAAAGGAATATCTTGCATTTTCTTTTTATACCATATCTTTCTCTTTACGGTCATGTATCCCAATATATATTCTTATCCACATCATTCAATTTTCGCACATTCGTGTCTGATTACTATTTTGTTACATCAATACTTTTCTTTATGAACTACGTGTATGTATGTATTTTCATCAGACATCATCTGCTCATCTGACAAAACACCTTGAAGACATGTTTGCGATATTCATGCGATTTTTGTATTTGATATGACGAAGTTAAATACTCGAAGAATATTTGTGAAAATGAAGTAATCTTATTCAAATCTTGAATATTCGGCCTTTAATACTGACGCGGATGGTAGCATGTGTGTTTTTTTGGTTCTAACTTGAATACTGCATGTCATTCTTTGCCATAAATATTCTTGTTTTCTTCTTTGTCGTGTTCTTTGTAATGCATTTCCAACATTGACAATATTGTGCCAAAATCAAGAAGCGTCATAAAATATCTGGAACTATAGTGTGTCATATCGTAAAATGTTTTGAATTATATACGCCTGTCTATGGCAGGCGTGGGAAAATTCAGTTAACAAACCAATTAAAAACGTTTCAGGTGTTATGTACCGCATTGGGACATATTATGATTAATGTTACGACATTTCCTTTAAGGGAATGGTAACATGACCAATTTATAGTGATCTTGACTTGATCTGTTGATAGTAAAAACCATATAGGAGAATTGCTACCCTAAATACAAGCGATTATATATAAAAGCTATACAATGAGACACCATATCAAAGAGGAAAGTACAGATACATACTAAATTGAGTTTATAAAGAGCTAAAATACAAGTGCAATAATGCTGTCAATGAGTGCAAATCTAGTCGTTTAAGTTGAAACCATTATTTACCAATAATAAGAAATTATCATATACCGTAATAACATTCTTAGAACAACAGCTGATCAAGACTTTAAAAATAAAACCACACATTTAGGTAGAATTTAGTATAAACATAAATCACCATGATACTACATTAGGCAGCCATCTTGCCTACGATTTGTTAATACACGTGGGTAATAAATAGAAAGCAATAACACTCGATCGGGGAGCGCTAGTCCTCATTCATCCTTGAAATTTAAGTCTTGATTATAATGTTCAATCCTTATGAACTTTGTTATTCAGCGACAACAACAAACAGGTATTGATTTACACGAACAAATATATTTGTTTACATCGACAGCTGTTCATGTGACACTTCACCCTGTAGATGTATCATTACACGATTAGTATACCATTACAAATTGAATTATTTAACGTTTAATTACAGCATACAACTTCAGATCGTATATATAATCAAAGATAATTATAAATTATTATTTAATATGCACAGAGGGGTCATAAATAATACACATTTTATTAAGATCTATATGTTTCCACAACGACTTCCGGTTCCTGTGTTCGCCGGCTGTATTTGTAAACGATTCAACACCAACAATACGGTAAGTACAGATTGACGTGATAACATTCACAAGGAGAGATAACTCTCGCTGTCAGAGAAGTCGGCTCACGTGGACGACAGCTTGTTCTTCGGAGGTGCATTGGGAGCTACGGATGTTTCCTTCTGCCCTGCTAAAACTGACAAGCCTTGATGCATGTGAAAGAATCCTGAAAGCGGCTCTAAACTCCAATTAAAAACAAAACAAAATAAAACACAACAACGTTGTTCCTATCAAATACTAGCCTATATGTTCTGCAGTGATCAAGACGTAGGCTTACTGTAATGTAATCGTCCGCTAGAAAACTAGCGAACACTGATAATTTACCTGTCTTTGGATTACTGTCATATGATCACCGGGTGATCGATTCTTGAAGCGTACAAATAGTGCCTTATGACAGTCACGTATGTATAGCGGGGTGTCCCCACTTTGCCGGACGCTATATTTCTAATAAAGGAATCATTAATTCCCGAATATTCAATCTCCATTTTCTCGCTGAAGTGAAGTTCTAAAGAATGCACGGAACTCGGAAATAGTTCCTATTGCACCCCCCCCCACACACACACACACACACCCACCCCCACCCCCCAAAAAAGAAGGAAAAAACAGAAAAGAAAACGAAACTAACAACAAAATAATAACCTATTATGACCCTGTGTGGAACCAATATATATGGTGACCTACAGGCTTTTAAAAAGTTTGGAAGTTCACCAAAAGAACAAAAGAAAAAGTTGTCAATTTTTGAAAATAAGTATGCAGGGTTAAAGCAAAATGGTCAGTGGATGGGTGGTGTTATCCAAGTTTCTCTTTTTTAATCAATTACATACAATTGAAAATGCGAATAGGATCTGATGCGTTCTTTTCGTATTCTACTGCGGATAATCATGACAGCGTGTGTGCGTGCGTGTGTGCGTGCGTGTGTGGTTCCAACTTGAAAACTGCATGTGAGTCTTTGCCATAAATATTCTTGTTTAAATGTCTTCCTTGTCCACTTGAACTTTCTTTGATCCATATTATAACGCTGAATAGTACCTGTCTGGAGAGGACTTAGTTCTTTAAAAGCATTTCCAGCACTGACAATATTGTGCCAACATCAAGAAGCGTTATACAGTATATGTAATTATTACATGAATTCCCTCGTAAGTTCATTATTTTTTATTGCTTGTTACCAGAGTAGATACACAATATATAAATATTGCAGTGGCTACAAAAGTCGATTCTAACAACTGTCCTATCAAGATAGAGAATAGGAGTAACGTGTGATTGTTTCAATAAGTCCAATGAATAGTGTACTATGTGAGGATACGTACGGCTGTCTAGAAAAGTACAATTATTCGAACGGATAGGCATGTTTTCGGCAGTTTCGATAGTATTTGATTGGAGACATTGCGTTCTGCTTACGAAATTATGTTTTGCACAGTATAACGATGTGGTTTGATCAGCTGTATCAGAAATGTTATATGTTAACCGATGAGACCTATGAATATTGGATCGTAGGCCTATATGTACGAAAGTCCTTTGTTCTCGCGGTATATTAGAACAAATCCGAATATGTTTTCATATTATTATATAATGGTAAGGTTAAAACTGAAGTCTACAAAAGGTCTCGTCATTTTATCAGCCCGATTACAGTTCCTTGGCCACATAATCCCAGGATATAACGACACCCTGGTAGGGCCCCAGAGTGAGGCTATTCCACGAGGGGTCGTTTCCCAAATTGACACCGTTTCCAGTCGTCAATTCGATATCGCCAGTGCTCGGGATAGTATCGTGAGTTCCCGTGTATTTCCGTGTCTGCGGATCTTTACCGAAGTTCACGGCCACCAAATACCTGAAATGTATAAATAGATAAACGAATTAGAAGTTAGAAAGGTCGAATCAATTGCCCATTACACTAGTTTTCATGAATGGAAAAGAGGTGCACAACTATAATAATGGAAACCGGTCGGAGTAAGAAGAGTGACATCAGTTATATCATACCCTCTAACACTTCCAATACACACACACGCACGCATGCGCGCACACATCTGGGCGACCCAGCACTTACGAGAGCGATATGGTCTCATAGTTGATACGAGGTCTTCGAGATCCGATACCATATATTAGAAACTGGCCCACAATAAAGCTTATATTAGAAACTGGCCCACAATAAAGCTTGTAAAGATTCTGACCCACAATAAATCTTATATTAGAAACTGGCCCACAATAAAGCTTATAGTTTTACATGTATTATGTATCAGTAGACTTTGACAACTGAATACTGTTTCCATACGATCATTCGTCTTACCCCTTCTGTCCATCGTACTCTCGGACAAAGGAAACGATGTTGTCATCCATGATGCTCGGGAAGAAGTCGCCGTATTGGAAAGACGGCTGGGACCTGAGCTGCGTAAGATTCTTGAACAGCTTCATCAGACTTGTTAAGCTGGCGTTTTGGTTCTGAAGATAGTAAAGTCAAGTGGCGTGTACAATGTTGATTGTGTATCTGTATGGACAAAGATATGGAGGGTGGTTAGCGTATTCAGATATAGATCGTGAGACAGACACAGAAAGATATATGAAGGGAGAGGATAGGACAGACGGACAGAGAAATAGATGGATATATATATATATAGATAGATAGATAGAGAGAGCGATAGAGAGAGCGAGAGAGTGAGATATACATATATATATATATATATATAAATATATATATATAGAGAGAGAGATAGAGAGAGAGAGAGAGAAAGCAAAAGAGGAGGAGAAACCAACAGGTGGGACCCAGTTGATAGATACTCAAACATAATAAATTACAGGTCTACAGATATTTTCTTGGGATGGTGTCTACCAAATTTCGGATTTAAGCTTGAGGAATCTGGAACCATTCTTCCATTGTGTTCTTGAGGTTTGGGGGAATTCTTCGTTGTTAAAATACATTTTTAAAAAGCTAAATTGTTGTCCACAAATCCAACTGGCATAAATGACATGAACCTACCATGACCGAGTTTTCTCCGGTGAATGCATTCAGAGACATCCACGGTTTACAGGAACCACTACACGTGCTTGCGTTGACGAAGCCACCATGTGTGGAGTTGTCCCATCGCATTGGAGACCTCATAGGCTGCTTCGTGTCCCACGCGTTTGGAGGAGCTTGGGCAGAGTTAGCCATGCCTATTTCGTCGCCGTAGTAATAGAATGGCGTGCCTGGCAACAGCATGGACATCATCAGGAAGACTCGAGTCATGTTTCTGCCCAGTCTTTCTGACAACCGAGAGCTGTCTTCATCGCCACCCTGGTAATGGACATAAAAATAAAACTGTGAAACAATTCCAATTGTTAACCCTCTTCGAACGAATATATCCATGTCGGTGCATTTCCACTGGATATCCACAGCAACAAAAGTTAGGTGTCCCGTACAAGATCATAACATAATCCTAACAGGATCCTTTCACCTCAGGTGTCCTGCTTTATTTTGGACTATCCACATTATTGCTGTGTTCACACTGAATCCGGCTTGACACTGATTTCCGCCGGTCTACGGAAAGCAGCTTCGTTAAGACTAGGCAGTTCACACGGCAGTTTTAATCCGTTGTCAAGATTGAGAGTTGACGCGGCATATTTCCAATTCGATTTTGCACCAGTTCTTGTAAAAATGAAGGCGCGCCATCTTTGACTGGGGTCATTTAGCGATCCAAGTGGGGTTTTAGTTCAGTGAGTTTCTGCCCTAGGTTTAATAGCACCACGTGGTTCAGATAAATGTTAGGGTCATACTTCATACATGCCCGATTACTCAAACGATCTGATCCACATTTAATGGCTAGCTAAATATATGACGCGCCGAAAACACATTGGTGGGCAATATGTCATTGTTATAGTGTTCATCAGGTATCGCATAAACATTTTACAAGGATTTAATATTGATGTGTTTATCTTCATAATGAACACTACACCTTAACATATAATAATTAATTATCCCCAAAGTTACTCCAACTTCTACAAACTTATTATTTTGGCAGTTGTGAAAGAAACGGTATTAGGAAAACGTACAAACGTGTACATCATATTTCATATACATTCGATAACCGCACTGCCTCTCCTCTAGCTACTCTAGCGACCAGACAGTACCCCTCGTCATATTGTTACAGTGACAATGAAAGTAAATATTTATTAATTGCGCAAGCGCAGTGTAATATTTGTTTCTTAAGACGGTGTCAGAAACAGACTTCGTTAAACTGGTTTGACACCGGTTTCAAGTGACGTCCGTGTGAACAGTTTATCCGTTTTAAGGCCGTAGGACGTTTTGAAGACGGTTTCAGAAACTGGCTTCATTAAACTGGGTTGACACCGGTTTTAAGTGACGTCCGTGTGAACCGTTTATTCGTTTTAAGGCCGAAGACGGTTTAAAGCTTTCGTGTGAGCACAGCATATGTGTCCTGGCCCGGACACCAAACAGGACATAAAACTTGTTTTGCTGTGATCCAGTACAGGACAATATGTTCATTGATTGATAGCATTTCCACGGAAGACAATCTAAGCTCCGACTACTTATATTTCCTTGCAAATATCCTGTTAATATATATACCCATAAATAGGTGCTCACACATACAGTTGGAAACAGACATGCACCTTAATTCTTACAGGGTCACGGCATTTTGCATGCCAACGGCAAATACTATATTCAAGGTTTAGCAGATGTCCATTACACACTATCATTAAGCTCTCCTATTATATGGGGCCATAATGCTCTCGTATCGATCACTACGTGGGAGCATAACGGTATCTTCGTGGTTACGAGAGCTTCGTGAAAGGGATCCATGAGTACTGACCATCCAATTTGGCCAGCGTCCGGCAGGTAGGTTGTCCATCCAGAGCTGGACCAAGTTCTTGGCGACCTTTGACCCCGCGGCGTCGTCCTTTACATTGAGAGAGAAGCGGTTCAAGGGGAAGTCAACACCGTCTCGGTTGAAGTAGCCGTAGTAGCTCATAGTAGCCTTGATACCGCTGTCTGCCGAGATGTCCGCGAACAGCATTCTGGAAAAAAATACATGCAGGTTATGAGGTCCAAAAAGAACATATTAATCATAATAATAATAATAATAATAATAATAATAGTAATAATAATAATCATGTGCCCATTTATTTTGCATCAAATTCACACTCGAAAGTGTGCTGATAAAGTGTGCTGATAAAGCTACATTACCCAGGTCAATAAACCAACGTGCACTCACTTTTCTTCTCACCTCCATTGACATTTCTGGCGCTAGAAAATCACTAGTTGCCTTCAGATTGAAGTAAATGCGTACTTTACCAACATAAATAATTTGTACTGGTAATGAAGTTATTCATGTCGTGATGCACAGTAAAATTTACCACACAATAATACCTGTATTGTTTGGTGGCGTTTCCAACACTGTCCAGGAAGTACCGCCATCTTGCTAGCATGTCGTTTATTTCGCGAAGTCCGTACGTATAGGTATGATCGTAATAGGCATATTCGTTCTGTAGTGAGAAAAATAGGCATGCAAAACACATACAGGATATACATGTAGGCCTATATTTCCATATTAGAAATATCACTGAGAGCAACTCCAAACTGAAGAACTGTTGGCATTGTAGGAACCAATGATACACAACAACATCTAAAATAGCATATTAATCAATTTGGAGAGACTTAGAATCATCTAGATACATAACTGGAGTATCTAATATAAGGTTATACATCTTTGAGTTGTGCATGCATATCGAGAAGGGAACGAACGGTATTGGTTGACTTGCTGTTGTTGGACTTCATGCTGTCTCTGAGATCGTAGTCTTCAAACAGGTAGCCGCTGTCTCGAACATAGAACCCGTCCACGCCTAGGTCTAGCCAATACTGCAGTATGGCCTGGAATAGAACACAGGGACAGTCTGCAATACCATACATAATTGGACTAAAGTCTAAAGGTGCATAAACCCACAACTTATTATATCTTGGGCCGTTCGTGCGCAATATATTCTCGTTATGGGAACAATTTTGTCATTTTTCAATAGCCGCATCATTTACAGGAAAGTTATGGTTTTGAAGACAAACTGTTACAGTTAAACTCTTCAGCATCTGTGATATAAACTTCAGATCGTAGACAACCTTCTAAGATTCAGTCTTCTGTGTGATAATCCTTTGGTATTTTTCAACAGACTCATCGTAGATGGACAGTCAAGGATGGATATAACATACCTGTACTAGAATAGAATAGGATGAGATAAGATAGGAAAGGACAAGACAGGATATTAAAAACAAACAGGAACAGGACAGGCAGGACAGGACAGGACAGGACAGGACAAGAACAGGGCAGAGCGGCCAGAGTTGGGCGGGAAGGGCAGATTAGGAATAGGATACAATCAGGATAGGAACAGGAACACCCACCTGTAGCTGCTCCTTAACCTCTTGACTCCTAAGGTTGAGGTCAGGCTGATCACCCCGGAACTGATGCAGATAGTACTGAGCCCTGGTGGAGTCGTTGGTCCAAGCTAACTCATCGTACTTTGACACCTGGAGTCATAAACACACGTGGCTTTACTTGTACGAAACTAAGACAGGTAACTCCGCAACAGATAACTACACACTATAGATACATCTATACACCAGCTGGCAAAGATTTCATACAAATAAATTATGTGACTAATGATGAATTTAGTCAGTTTATTTGCCAGGGTAATATTTTCTGTCATGTTACGTTTTGACACTTTATTCCGCGTCATGCTATTATTCCCGAATCAAGCTAATCGCATGCACTGGTAAGACAGATAATTATTCCAGGTATCAGTGCAAATAGTCGGTGCTACCAGAAACGGGAACTTCCATTACGCATAACTATTGGTCGTTGGGTGTGGCTACCGAAGAAGGACAGAATATGTCAATGTTGCAGCCTTCATAATGATTCAAGATATATTCTATGCAAACATTGTACAAATTAGTAACCAAAAATATTCAAATACTTGTAAATGTATGTAAATTAATAAAATACGCTATTATGGTTAGAAAAGATTTATATAATTCTACATCTATGTAAACTTCAACTGTACATGGGCCTGAGGACTACACATAAGAAATAAACTAGTATTTATTTATTATTTTAATGTATTTATTCTGAAACATGTCCTATGTTCTACTCACCCAGTTGTTTGGTTCTTTCCCAGCCTTAGCATCCTCCCAGACATAGAAGTTCCTCTTGGTGCCGCTGGGGTTATTCCTGCTGTCCTGGAACCACGGATGCTGGTCACTGGTCAAGTTAGGAATGAAGTCCATGATCAGTTTCATACCTGCGAAAACAAGAGACAGTGGTCAAAGTTTGGAAGAATGGACACGAACGTTGTAACATACTGAGACTTAGTATTCCCCGGACCCGGACCTGTGGTCTATTCCCCGGACCTGGACCCAATTCCCAGCAGTCTGATTAACTCACGTGGTTAGCGTTAAGGTTAGGGTTATGGTTAAGAACACTATTTTATTTATATTTTAGGTCACGTGAGCCAATAAGATTGCTGTACATTGGGTCCAGGTCCGGTGAATAGACGGCAAGTCCGGGTTCGGTTCCGGGGAATAGATCTCATCTATTTTATTCCCGAGTATAACAATGCCAGTTAGTTATAGGACGAATTTACTTCCTAAAGGAGACAGCTGGCGTCCAGTGTATTGTATGGTGTTTTTTCAAAACTTCACTCCTTACTCGATGTTACTACACATGAATCTATATTTTACTGGCACTTCCCGTCTATCCCACCTCTGCGATGCGTCTCGTTGAGAAGTTTCTGGAAGTCTAGCAGAGATCCGTACACGGGATCGATCTGCTTGTGGTCCGTAATGTCCATGTCGTTTTTTGGCACGGACTTCCTTTTGTAGATTGGCGATAAGGAGATGGTACCCACCCCCAGGAACTCCAGGTAGTCAAGACGCTGAGTGATACCTGGAAACAATGGATGCATATAAAAACAATCACTTTAAGGATTAACTTTTAACTATTATATTGAGCACACATTATGATATGGATATGCTATTTGAAAGAGGACATTTTTAACACAATAAAGTGTGTAGGCCTAAATATTTTCCGTTGATCGATAGATCTAATTTAATAATGTGATATTGGTGCGTTTTTAAGCCTTTTCTTATTTTCAATTTAAAAAATAAGTACAAAAAACATGTAAAAACAGCCCCATTAACCTTGGCGTACCATTGATATCACCGATGCCGTCGTTGCTGCTGTCCTGGAAGCTGGGAACGTAGATCCTATACGCCACCGTCTTTTGCCACCATTCCTGCTTCCGGGGGTCGCGACACCGGGGGTAGATGAGGACCAGAGCCACCACCGTGATGATGAGAGCGAGCCAGCCTAGGAGAATGATGGACATGCAGACGTACCGCAGCCGACGCCATAACGGCTTGGAAGAGTGACGTAGCAGGTCCTCTTTGCCCATGCCTCGGTAGGGGGCATCCGAACCGGCTTTTTCCGAGTTGACGCTGTCGTAGTTCTGGTTCTTGCTGCCGTTGTCGCCGTCGCCACTGAAGCCGTCGTTGACGTAGCCGGTAGGTTCCTCTTTTTTCTTCATCTCGACGTCCGAATCTATGGCTCTGTGGGAAACGATGTAGACTCCGCTGCGATCCATGTTTTTCTGAGAAAAAAAATATTTGGCGAAATAGAATATATCCTTCCTTTGAATCCTTTCAAACTTAGGCTATATGACCGTAACAGGTATATCCTCTCCTAAATCAGGTTGACACTTTTGGATTTGGATTTGTGAATGTCCGTAATGGGCCACCTTACTAGGCAAGGGAGCTAACTCTTGACGTTGACCTTTGAGAAGTTGAAACGCATAAAAACGGCGTACAACCGATGTCAAACATTGTACATTAGGTAAGATATCTAATTCCAAATTAAATGTACCCTAATAAGAAGGAATATGATTAAAACAAAATATCCATATACACATTATGCAGGACAGATAACTAACACAGCTGGAAACATTAGGCCATAATAGCATAGTATTGAGTAAGTGGGTGAACGCTCATTAACGCAGCAATGCGTTAACATCGCCTCGATCCACATTAATACAAATTATTGCAGTTCATTATAGGTAATACTTATTATAAATCATGTTTACTATGTGATTGTAAAGGGATATACTTGGACTGTTCAAGGTTGGATATTCCTATAAAACGTTCTTGAGTAAAACAACTGTGGAAGGTCATTTTGACCATACTTTAATGCTCGTAACTAGTCTACGTAATTAATTTAAATGCAACGTTTTCACAATCTCTAACAATAGTTTGATATCCCGTGTAAGGCATCATTAAACCAACGTATTAGCAGTGTATATCCACTATTCAATGGACCTGTTCTCGAAACGTTCGTATACTATCTTCTTAGCCTAACAACGTGCGTAACATGTCATAGCCATACTATACGAATCTTTAAGATGATCGTACGATCGTAAGAACGTTTCAAGAATAGCCCCCCAGGTTCGGGATTGGGGGGGTTGGGGGGGGGGGGACACATTTCTCCGCGTCATACTATCATGCAACTGATTCGCTAGCCGAGAAATGTCGACGTCTATCGCAGGATATGTATTTGGCTATATTGACGTCTCCATAACATAGTGGATAGCAGAATAATTAAGGCGATAACGCAACATTGTCTAATGTCTACTCACAGCCAAAAATATGTTGTGTCCTGTTCCAGGATCCTGACAGGACATTTTCACCTCGGGTGTCCTGCCAGGATCCTGTTAGGATGTTGTTAGGATCCTGAAACAGGACAACTAACTTTTGTTGTTGTTGCTGTGACTGATTCGCCAACCCGATTCTATTACGCTGTGACTACACTAGGAGGTTTCAGGCGAGGTAATGCGAACTACCCACTGGAGGTGTCAGCAAACATGTCGAAGCTCTTGACATATCAATTTACGGTATTCTATTGACAGCCTAGCCGTGTTCCACTAGATATGGCCACTATAGTAAATGCTTCTGAGAGTGTTATTCAATATTTGTAACTGCTACTACTAGCTACCACAGAAAACATGTAAAAAAATATTTTAGAGATCCATTCAGTATTCTAGTAAGACACATGTGCATCAGGTGTCCTTGAGGTTTGCTGTGCAGGACACCCACCTATATCGATGGGACGAGATCTATAAAATATGGGTATCATTTCTACACAGGGAAGCTTTGAGGACACCCGATGCACAGGTGTCCTACTATGATCCTGCAGTGCTTCCTAAACAGGATCTTCGACAATTTATTTTGCAATCTCAGCAATACCTCCAGTGACAGTTAAATGAACATTGACATAAGCTGAAGGTTGTTGCTGTGAACGTGAAGGAGGTTATATTTCTGAACATACGTCTCGCGGCCCGTGTAATCTGTATATGTCCGTAGGTTGAAGGTTCCCATAGTGTCTTCACAATGACATGGTGAACAGGGGCACGTTCCACAGAACAATCGTAGCGCTACGAGAATCGTAACCCCTGTACGTTAGCATGGAGTTGCAAAGGCGTTGCCACTCTCGTAGCGCTACGATTGTTTTGTGGAACGTGACTCGGATACGGATATCAACATACCACCCCAACATCCAGTTCCCACCTATAGCACTTTTCCTAACGTTAAAACTTGACATGGATGACAGTAGTTTTAATAAATTATTTTAGAAAATGTGCCTGAATAAAAATGTTAAACGTGTAAGGAGAAAACATTTTTTTTCTAAATATTCCTCTATGGTCGTAAACAAATAAATGACATGTAAATTAGAAATCGAATTACAACTAAAACGCAGTCGTTTGTGTGTTTCCAAACAAAATACTTCTACTAACCTCGTCCGTCATTTTGGATGTGGTCTTAACTTCTACCGTGTCTAACTAGAACTAGTTGCTTTATCTGTGACCCGTGGTACATTTATACCGCATGATCAGCTGACGTTTAGAAGTATATATGTGTGTATAGAAAGGGCCGGGTTTGCTTGAGAAATCCTCATAGCAGCCATGTACACAGTACAATCGGAGTCTTTGCTTGGTTGCAGCGTGTACTGTGTATACAAATACTTATTTTATGCAGAGGCAGGCTCCACTACAGGCTACACGTATAATGAGATAGGCCTACATGTATATATGTGCTATAGTCGTTTTCATTTAAATAGAGCCCGTGTTTTATTCAATACATAGATTATCCGCGTGTAAGAGCCAAGTTTGCTTTATGTTTTCGTGAAAACAGGCCAAAACCCCAGTAGATTCTGGTTATGTACCATCCCCAGCATGTGCAATGGCGCGTTAACAGAGAAGCAGTCGATAGCTTACAAACACGATAAATAGTTAATTGCACATTATTGGTACAATGTCATAGTTTAATGTAAATTGACAAATGCTTGTTATTATTACAGGGGCGGGTGGTAGCGCAGTGGTAGAACGTTGGACTTCGGAGCCAAAGGTTCCAGGTTCAAATCCCGGCCCGGGAGCCCGACATCAATGTTCGCGAAAGTTACCTTTCTGACGCAATATTGATAGGATGCGTTGTCTGTAGAGTTATCATTCTCGGTCTTGTCAGTACCAGCCGGTGTTCGCAGGTTTACTGCAACATTCAGCGCTACGAGTGTTGCGGGTTTCCCCTTGCCCTAAACTGTCAAGCCGTGATATAAGTGAAATAATCTTGAAAGTGGCTCTAAACTCCAATTCAAAAGAAAAAGAAAAAAAAAGAAGAAATTATTACTACAACAGCTTACCTAAATGTTTTCAATTACAGAGTATATTGACCTGGTCAAAAATTTCCCAAGTTCACAGAGGCATGTGTGTAATATCCTAATGATTTCGTGACAATGGCATTAATTATATAGTGGACATATTGAAAACACTGCCAACACATGTTGGTGATGGTACATAACCAGAATCTGAATGAACAGGATTATAATATATATGTATAGTATAGGCGGGCAGGTAAATATAAAGCATGGATGATTCCCTTTCTAAATATGATATTAATATCAGGAATGTAACTCATGTAACTCACCGCGGGACAATCGGGGTCAGATTCCGGGTCCATTATAGGATTAACTTTAAACTAAACCTCTTGTTCATAAAATCAAAACTCAAGTTAATGAAACAAGTGACTTCACTCTGTTAGTCTAATTACTGCTGATTCATCCACAGATGAAAGTTAAGCACGTGACTGGGACACATGCAGTTTAAGTAAATAGCTGCGTGACTCGTTAGATGTTTTAATAATCTGTTGGATGTTTCCCGCAACAAGGAAATAATAATACACTCCGCTGTTTCTATGTGTCTTTAGTATTCTCAGTTCCCTGTGTGAATCTATTTTACCTTCCAGTACATGACTCTTTCTTCTTGTTATTATTATAAATACTATTACTATTATTATTATTATTATTATTATTATTATTATTATTATTATAATTATAATTATTATTATTATTATTATTATTTTGTATTATGAATAATTTATTATTATTTTATTATTATTAAAGGCATACAATCACGGTTTAGTTTACATAGTTCATGGTCAAACGTATTTGTACATGTGCCTACATAGGTATATTGGGTAACCAGCTACATTTTCCGCACATCCCACTGTTTTAAATATTTTCATATCTTATTATTGTTTAATATGTATAGGTATGTAGCTTTATTGGTAGTTGTGAAAGGTTATTTCGACCGTTTCTAATGATTAGAGTCATCCCACTTCGTCTATTGGACAATAGGAAATTGAGATATTACAGTACATTACCAACTTATTATTGGGGTTGTACCGTCAATGTAAACTGCAGTGGAGTATCCTACAGCGGTGAAAAGATATTTGGAGGTACAAAAGCGATTATGTGTATGCTAAGTGCATATACTTTGCATTTTAAACTCCAATTAGAGAGAGAGAGAGAGAGAGAGAGAGAGAGAGAGAGATAGAGCACACACACGCACGCACACACACACATAAATACACACACACACACACACACACCAGCAATATGACAAATGTGCATAGTCAAAAGGAAGCACCGTGATATTGCATACCGTCATATCAATCATACATTCATTCATTCATTCACACTTTACAAATGATCTACTGATTTTTAGCGTGTATTATTAAAGCAATGAGAATATACCACTTCACTGGTATAGTTAGTACCATTAACCGTGATACACATATCTATATATAGAGGACATACTTGTACTTGTACAGTCTACAACTGGTACGACCAGCTGCCTACAGTAGAATGTTAGTATGATACAGCGACACTACGAATCACCTAGGACACTATCGAAGGCACCCAGGTATTCGGTAAATGATCTTTGACCAGCACCATGATACAAATACATACCTCTGTTAGCAGTGGGGCCTTTCTATATACAAATACAACAACGATAGTTGAACTGCAACTTATTTCTTATCACCATAAGCAGGTGTGGCATGCAACGGGCGAAAGGTTGGGCGGGTTGGGTGAAACGAGCTAGCGCTACAATATGAATATCATTCAACGTTCCAACTTGTACGAATAAATTGATATATACATTGATTTTAAATTGAATCTATGTAAGCATACTGCATCATTACATTATTTAATAGGTATTTTTGTTGATGTAAAAGTTTCATTAAACCAACTATGTTACCTATTTCAGAAAGTGGACTTGCCCCTGTGGAGGTGGTTTACTTACTGGACTGGAACGATAACCGCAACCTTTTCATTGCGCTCGCTGAGGTTAGGAGGTCAGAGGTGAAAGGTTACATTTGCTACCTGTCGCACCTGACCAGCAGTTCTTCTAAATGTATAGTATTTTTATTTGAATCCCAGCAGTTTCTTCTAGTTTATACAGCATGCACTGTGGCCCATACCCCCCCCCTCTCTCTCTCTCTCTCTCACACACACACACACACATACACATCCCCACACACTCTCTCTCTCTCTCTCTCTCTCTCTCTCGCGTTCAATGGACAATACATACAATCCAATACTTTTCTCTACATCTAGTAGCTCGGTGAACGGGTTAGTAGGACAATAGCAGGAAATCGGTTTGCGCATGCGTCCAGTCCATTCGCTTCGTGCTTTGGGTTTTCATACAAAACGCTACGCGGTCCAAACCCGTATTGAAATGTATGCATACATATTGCTCACTGAACGGCTCGCGTAATACTACATAGCATACGTATTGTCCATTGAACGCAGCCCTGGTAGCCAGCATTTCGCTAAAGGATCGTATAATATTCGGTCGTACCCGTTTTCCCGGCCTATGTCGAGGTTTACGTCATACCTGCAATAGTAAAAAACAATATATGCCCTGATTTAGTAGCGGACTACTTTACGACCCTTTCATGAGATGCATCTCTAGGTATCGTTTCGCGGATGTCTCGTTTATTACTAGACCGTACGTAAGCACTCTCGTAGCGATCTCTTATCTAGGCTACGTGGCAATCGGGCAATTTATGAGAGCGCTATGGTCTCATAGTTGATATGGAAACTTCGATAAAACGATACCTTGATTGAGAGCCATCAAAATAGGTATATTGTGTTCTGATAATAAGAAAAATCGCTTAAACAGCCAAGTTGCATAATCGTGTACACCTATTCTCAATAAACAGTACAATTTTATGTAATGTTTTATTATTTATTATACAGACAGCAAGGCATTGATGCCATTTACATCACAAACTATTAACAATGTACAATTTAAATAATATAAATAGTGTATTCGTGTCCGCTTCTTCCCTACACCATTTAAATATAGAAGCAGATTTATTAATATTAATTATTATATATACCAGTCAGGTTTTCGAAACTTGGTAGGCTACTAATCGAACACATACTATTACTGTGACAAATGCCTTTGTATTATTATTTTATCAGATTTGCACAACCATTCATATCGGAACTTTAAAAAATAAATACTAGTATGCTTTTATACGTAATACGTATACATATTCCAGGATAACCGTTATTGGCCAAATATACATAAGCATATAATAATAAAACGGCTTATGACATAATACTATTAATGATTAATATTTCTAATGTAAGGATAGTTCCTGCCCTTCTATATTGCCATCACACAACATCTACAATCTACATCAATACGTATTCAACATTTCGTGCCTCCATTGTGCACGCCATTCATGTGTATTGTCCAACTGAACAATATATCCACTGTTTGATTAATCGTATACCGATCGAACACACACACAAATCGATTTTAGATTATCGGCGAATTGTACCCCCCGTTTTTTCCCCCACCAATTCAAATCGAGTTCTGGTAATGTTTATGTTCGCGTGAGTGTCACTCCGAAATAATTGATGGATATAATCTGAACGGGACTGGGAATATTACTCATGGCGTCACACCATCGGCTCATCTAGAAACCAAGTTACAATGAGATTAATGGCTAAATGGATTTAATATCACTCGTTAACAAGCGACAGGATGTGGGCATAATAGGAATTGCCCATGTAGAGCGCTTCATAACACTGGGGGAACTGTTGAGACTAGGAACTCCAAACATCACTGTTAATATGGATGCGGAGAAGAAGAATTCACAGGAAATGACAGGAACTTGGATTAAGTAGTAAGGTAGATGGATACGATTCCGATTCGTGTTTTATATAACTTTGCTGGAATTAATATTAATATTAGTACGTAGGTGTGCTAATCAGACTTAATTATTCTTTATTGCTTGCACATTACTTTAATGTAAAAAAAATGCAGTAACTTTTCTAGAAATAATACTAGTTGTTAATAATATGTGTGTGTGTGTGTGTGTGCGCGCGCGCGTGCGCGTGTGTTTATGCGTCCCGTGTACAGATTTATTCCCAGAAATCCATATACGGGACGCATACAAACGCATATGATACAATGATACAACGAATTTATCTTGGCAACACGTTTTAATCTGCCATTGTGAAATAATTAAAACCAATTGAACATTTGTGAACAGAAAAGAAATGCATAGAAGAAATGGACACGTAAAGAGGGTGCGCGGTTCGTAGCCATGGTAGCGGGGTATGAGGGTTTTACACTCCTGTAGAGCAATGTATTTCCCTCTCAACATTATGAGCAAATTCTTTTTGAACCTCTTCAGAGCTTCTTCTTCGAATATAAAGTTCAACATATTCTTCAATTAAATATGCAAACGCATTTATCAATAATTACACCTTTACCTGGAACTGTATTTTGTCCGTGTACTTTAACCAAGTTCCCAAGACATTTGCCTATATAATGTTACAATAGTTTCTACAGTTATGTGATAAATAGTATCTCACATTCGTACATTTATTACTGAATTTATTAAACAAGTTGGCAAAAATTATATTATGCTCGGCAGAGCCTCGATTAATATCAGTGTTGCCAACTCGTTTAATAAATTCAATAATATATTACCACTCATGAGACCCTCTGTGTGTACAAGTAAAATGTTCATCCAAACTATGAATTTGTGTAACCAATTTTAACATGTACGTAATTAAACAAGCATTCATCAATCTCATTCCCGCATATATTTGAGCGCATTATGCCAGTTAGCTCGAGATTCCTCTAGCCTTCCCTGCTGACCATAAGAGAAGCATAAAGAACAGAACTTGGTTCAAATCTTCGTTCGAGGTTAATATTGATCATGGGTCATCACTGACCAAGATGGTTAGGTCTACCAGTGTGTTGTTCTTGTCTAATGGTACAATCAGCTGGCCCCCGTTTCACAACGGCATCCTAAATTTAGGAGCTCCTAACTTTATGACCCAGTTTATCACCTCCTAAGTTAGATACCAATTTAGATACGGCTTGTGACGTCGTCGTGAAACACTTGTTACGAGGTGACAACACTTAAAACTGGTTTAGGAGTTCCTAAATAGTTAGGAGGCCGTTGTGAAACGGGGGCCTGGCTGTGTATGCTATTTATAGAAATATGTATAGCTGTGTTAGAGTTAACGATAAGAAAACTGGTTGGTTCAGCGTTTGGTGTGGTGTACGACAGGGATGTCTCCTCTCGCCTTTACTATTTAATCTGTTCATCAACGATGTTGCGACCGTATTAATTAACAATCTTAGAATTGGTATACTGCGAGTGTGAATGATTATGGAGTTTAACGTCGCTGTGGGAATCTTTCACCTTTTGCGATGATTGTATACAGTGTGAAGATGAAATAGTAAGTTTCCTTATCTATGCAGATGACATCGTCCTTCGGGCCAAAAATGAGGGGGACCTGCAGCTGTTGTTTGATAGCCCGTGGAACTGGTGTCGCAGAAACAGACTGACTGTTAGCGGAGATAAATCGAAAGTTATCCACTTCTGGAATCCAGCAGTAGTATGATCAACCGTTAACTTCAACGTAATGTATACCGTTATCTCGGCTTAGTTCTGAATGAACACTTAGATTATAATCTTACTGCTAAATGTATGACGAAGTCTGCTGGTCGAGCGCTGGGGCTAGTGATAGCAAAAGCAAATTATATTGAGGTATGTACTATAATGTCTTCAAACAACTGTACGATAGTCTGTTCCTTCCCGTTATTTCCTATGCCGCTGCAGTTTGGGGACTCCTGGAATGCGCAGGCATCAACGCAGAGCTGGACGCTACTTTTGGAGTGTTGGTAGATACACCCCACAGACTGCTCGGTGATTTGGGATGGATGCCAGTGGGTATATCACAGAAGAAATCGGCTATCGGACAATGGCAAAAATTGAAAGCGTTAACTAACTTACGTATAAATAGAAGGGTCTTCCTACGGACAGGGAAATTTGCAGCGAAAATTGTCCAATATATATATATATATATTCGTGAACATCACCTGCTTGAAAAGGTGAACTTGTGAGTTGTCCTCGGTTTGGCTGTCAGAAGGTTGTTGTTCTGGCTGTCATTCAAAGATTCCCTTTCTGACTGAAAGTTCCTGTTCACACTAAGACCTCATGTCAAATGTTGGAATACCCATGGTATTATGTGCTAGTAACGATCTTTATGCTGGATTGAAGAACGTATTGAGTTCAAGATTCTCATCCTAGTATTCAAGGTGCTAAATGGACTGGCACCAACTAGAGACATACAAACCCTCAAGATCCCCCATGTCATCTGATCAACAAATTCTTGTTATTAAGAACTCGCACACAAAGACATATGGTGACCGAACCTTTCAAACATCAGGTCCACACTTCTGGAACAACCTTCCAGTTCAACTGAAAACAACGCATAAGCAATGCACTTTCAACTCACTGTTAAAAACATCTCTTCAGCAGAGTTTACAAAGACTAAATTGTATCAGTAGACCCAGGCACAAATAAGCAGCATAGGCTGGAAACCAGCGCTATATAAGTTCATATTTTGATTTGATTTGATTACTAAACAGCCGTATGCACATAGACTGGGATTGCACATGAAGACATTACAACTGCTTCCATACTAAGACATCTGGCCCCGTTTCACAACGGCATCCTAAATTTAGGAGCTCCTAACTTTATGGCCCAGTTTATCACCTTTGTGAAACGGGGGCCAGGAGTTTCATCCAGTATGAAGAAGTCTATTGATAATCAGCAGTATGTACACGGATTGGAATTGCATCGAGAGATAGACCAGAAAGACCGGAGAGGTGTAGAAAGATACAATTTCTTGGAATAGTGACCGATTGCAGCGAGATGAGATTTTCCACTGTTTCCACTGTATTTTAGTGGGCACTTTCGTGAAGGAGTTTACTATTACCATACAGAGGTGCCATCAGCGATTGTGATATTATATATGTAGAGGGTTATTTTGGTAATTAAACGAGACTTGCCTTTCAGGTAAAGTTTGAGATAAATTCCTCTAAAATACACAGTACGATTAAAACTTATTATTCTGAGTATGTGCGCATCTCGTATGGTGCCTGAGTATGTAGTATGGAAGTAGAATAACAAAATAAATTAGGCCCCGCAATATTTAGTCGGGAAGCTTTCTACCAGATTTCGGAACTCGGCTTGAGGAATCTGGTGCAATTAATCTTCCAATTCGTCTGCAAATGCTTCACGGATACCTGGAGACTGCATACGTTTGTAATTCCTTAATTGTTAAATTAGCATGTCCAAAAAGGCTACTGACCCTTAATTAATTTTGTAGAGTATATATCAACTTGTCAAATGTGCCGTATTCCCAAGCTGAACGACACCATTCACTATATTATTTATACATTAATGTACAAATAAATTAATTGAATAATAATTTTGTTGGTGGTGTCTTCAGTGGTGGCGAGGCTGGGGAGTTCTTCAGTTCTTGTAAACATCTAACATATGCCGTTTCCTGGAAGGAATCTGGAGGAATATTTGTGTACGATAGCAAGCTCCAGCAGAGATAGATTGATTGGTTTAATGCTCTTTGTCGCCGTGGGAATACTAGATCACTCTGCATAGTACCGTGGGGCATTACGCTTCTTTATCTGTATGAGGTGTGTCAATGTATGCCGATGTTGGTTGGTTCATTTAACCGTTGTGAAAAAGCAGGTTTTTCCACAGTGTGGCGCTACCATTGTTTTCAAGACGGATACTGACGAGCATGTCACAACAACAACAAAAGGTGCAAGATAAAACCTCGGGTATTACTATACAGCAGAGTGGTTTAGTATCTAGCCCATGGATTACACAATATGCCATATATGGGAGTTTATGAGAATCTAAACTCACACAAATGAACCAAATGTTTATATGTTTATACACCCAGTCTTCTTTTGCTATCTCTCTAATGTGCAGCAAATACCACAGAGGGTAACAGAGCCTTATCTATCCTATCTTATCTTAAACTTGCATAATTATGCCAAATGTACAAGTGAGTATAGCGGTTACAGAGCCGACCAAGGCATGTTTGGATGTTCATAAGCAACTTACAAACTCTGGTACAATATGGACTCAGGAGGTAGCTGTTGGCATGGTTTTCTTTCAGCTTTTTTCTCCAATCTGCTGGATAGATTGGGATGCTGTAGACAATGGTGCAACTCGAATATGGTCACCTCATCTCGGCCTCCAAACTTTAACCATAGTCTTAACAGCAACTGGAGTATATTGCTGTAGCTACTGTGACTAACAGAACATTAAAATGTGTATGCAAACAGCAAATTTAATGAACAAACTAAATTTTTAACGTTATTTTCAAAATGGATGCTAGATTAATGAGTATCCAAAACATATTATATGAGAGCTTCCAAGTTCAATAACTCGTGAAGGCTGAACATGTTCCTTCCTTTAGTTGCCATTGGAATTACAACATATTGCATCGACTGCACTGAATTCACTTTGTATGAAAGATCTATGGTTCTACAGTAAATGTAATGCACCAATCCAAAATTCTGTTTTGTCTCTGAGTTCCTTTCCCTACATTCCAAGGGAGTGGGGGGGGTGGGGTGTTGAACTTGACAACCCTTTGTATATGTCACCCATCCTTACGAAACTTGCCCGTATTGGCGGAGAAAAAAATCCAAAAATTCAAAATGGCCCATTATATCTTAATGATCAAAAGCTACTACAGTAGACAACGCGAAACAACTAAATAATTGTTTCTTTCTTTGCTAAATAACATAATATGTCTGCCTAAACAAGCAATCGAAAAATATATTTGTTTATTAACTAATGGGTTCAACATTATAAAATATTGCAACTACAATCAAAGTTTTCAACAACTCATGTGCATTATTAAAAAACGAATTTTCCAATGGTATGCAACTATCTAGTGCATAGTATAAATACTAAAGTAATTAGAACACACATCTATGCTTATCGGCAAATACTTATCAATGGAAACTTAGTCAAATAGATTACAATGTATATGTATCGTAGATTACACTAAAACATTATATGCGTCAAAAAGTATATAAAATGATACCGTAATGTTTTATATCGTTGTAATTTATGTTTGATTGATACTAAAGTCGATCTACATCACACTGAATTAATACACAGTTAGTGAATCGGTAGTCACATTATTGTGTTAAAGTTTTGTTCAAATTATCGATAATTCTATTTGTAAAATATATAATTGTAAGTTGTAACAAGTGAATATGAACAGCTGGTGAACAAATTACAACAGTTTTGTCAACAATATACTAACTATTAACATAAAATTGCGGTAATATTAATATTATCCTGATTTAATAACAGCATCAAAGATAATATTCAAGATGTCAATAGTAACGTAAATTACTATATGAATGATCTCGCACGGAAAACAGTCGTCAGAAGAGATTTCAAACACAGGACCACTTCGGCATTTTGATTTTGGTGGGCCATTGCAGCACAGAATGTCCTAGAAACTTACCCATAAGTCATCTGATGGGTTATGCCACTTATATGTTGCTGCATCTGAAGCTTTGGAATACATGTAACATGTACGCAAAAACGAAATGAAGCAATCACCTTTGACATCTATCTTCCCAATGATTTAGTTGGAAATATTTAATCAAAACTACTTGGACTTCATTGGAGCTCACATCAGTTTCTGATGTGTTCTCTACTTCAGTTTCGCTAGTGTTGTTTTCTGGTGTGATCAGTTTGTGCAGCGTTGTTTACTGGAGTGTTGCTTACATCATCTACGTCAACTGGCATATCAGGTTACGTATCAAATGGTCCACCATCGTCTATGTTCTCGTTATCAGCAGGTTTCATTCGTTGACGGTAGTTAGTGGCCCAATTTCTTTTTTTCCTTTTCTTATTTGTGTAACTTCTTTAGCCGTCCTCTCTTCTATTGGCTTATGCAGTATGCATTTATATTTGCTCTCTCTTGCGATATTCCTCTCCTTATTTCTCTAATTTTCTCTGTCTATAGACATTCTGGATTTCTGCTCGTGTCTTTGCAATCTTTATATGAAAAGGACAAAATTGTATAATCTATGTTGTAAAATATATAATCTACGTTACCTAACATGAACATCATCTCCATAATATATTCTAAATGGATTTCAAAATAGATGTGGAGGTACCTGAAGTATGAGTATGAGTAATCTCATATTTGAATAGCAACAATGTCATATCATCACATATCATGACATAGCACTATATTAAAGTTGCTCCAAAATAAATAATGAAATATAATTTAATATACGTTACTATGCCGGACAATTCCACGAAAGGAATATTTAGATATGACTATTTCAAATATAATCCTCATGACGTGTAGTACTTTTAAAGTAATAATTTAATTTATTATTTATTATTTACATTCCAGTCAATGTTGACGTTGTGTCGTTTTGCGTGAGAATTTCCGTTGTAAACAATGATACGTATAAAGTTTATTTATTGAAAGTTATATAAATTATTCACATTGTATAATTACTTAGACTATATATTGTCAAACACTTACCTTAATGTTCATGAAACGAGCTACATTTTGATGAGATGAATTGATTATGTTGAGAGGTGAAATATATCGACAATATCATGAAAATTGCGTATTATACTTGGTTACAAAGAGAAACTAATCTAATCTCCTTACATTTGTAGTGGCCCTACTAAATGAACCCGTATTTGCTAATTTCGTGGTAAAATTTAGCTTTTATTTATTTTTGGGTAACGGTAATAACATAACGTAGATTATTACATTTTCGTGTAATTGATATATGGAGAGCAACTTACTTACCTCGAATAAACATGTTAATTCATTGTGATGAACACCGTTATAGGCATACTGACATGGAAGGAAACTTAATTCTTTGCTGTAAGATTTTCTCAGTCGATAGTCACGTAGATTGGTTCCTTAACCCATCGCTTCACAATTGGTCACAAAATCGATTATTGATTATAAACTTTCAAATCCAACACATACATTATTAGGTCTTTTATTTATTACAAATATATACTTCCGGATAGTTAATAGTTTGGCATGATATCTGAATGTGCAGAGAACATAGCATGCATTTAATTAACGGTATCGCAGATTACAGTAAAATTATCGACATTTTTCAAAGTGACATAAATTTGGTATTTGGTGAAATGATCATTTGATTTTTTTTACAGCAACTAGAGGAAGGGCTTATATCACGATTTTGACCAAAAGCGCATGCATTTAGTGTTATCTACCATATTAAATCACATTTGTTTTGTCGTACATAATGCGGGCGACATTGAAAAACTGACCATATTGTTGCAATTGCATGATAAATGCTTCGTTTATCGAAAATTAGGTAACGATCGGCCGCTTATACGTTTGGATTTTATTAGCGGACGTATACGCGGATTTAATGAACCATTAGTTTGCATATATACATGACGTTTTGTGGCTTGTACAAACAAGCGACATGAAATCGTCCCAAATGTTTCGTGAGAATGGGTACCGTTCCTCGGAAACGACGACACTAGTCTTGAACATCTAAATGATTCACAGTTACAGTGTTTTAGTGGTTTGCTGGAATTGGGTTTCCGCTAATAATAGTTTATGATAGACTAGGAGATAAAAATGTTCGTAAGCATAGTGTCTTCTGTTAAAGGCAGACAATCACAGTTTGTTAACATAGTTCATGGTCAAACGTATGTTTACATGAAAGTATATATGTATAATATATTGAATACGTAGCACGTATTACCTGTCAAACCGGCATTATTGATGACGTAGCATATCTCGATATAACGCTGTAAATATGTAACGCTGTAGCCTGTTTGGACATGTTAAATTAGCTTATTCTATCTAAATAATGAGGAATTTCCAAACGCATATAGGTTCCAGGTATTCTTAAAGCATTAGCAGACGCATTGAAAGTAGCATGGCATCAGATTCCAAAAGCCGACTTCCTAAATTTGGTAGAAAGCTTCCCCAACAAATAATATTATATGCTGGCTCTTAATTAATTAATGGGTATATGTAACCGGGAAACGTGTTCACATAGCTATTAAGTTGACTATTCACGAATACTGTAATACCTTACATATAAATACTGTATTTCTTGTACTCACTGTATTGTCCAGTATCTAGCACGATATATGTCAGTTGCCTACTGCCAAGCCACTAGTTATACAGCTTATGTCATACTCTACCGACTATCGAACAGATTGGTCTTCGTAATATTGTTTAACGGTGTTGACTACCAGTATTGAATGTATAATATGTTAATAACTGTAACAAATCTATCGCGGAATGTACTGATATATTTGACCATGAGATATGTAAACTAACCCGTGATTGTATGCCTTTAACGAATATTTCGTCAACATTTTTATTTGTAGATGCCCCCAATCAAATGAATGGCTTTGGGTTGCAAAAGTCATAGGGCGTGCAAGTAGAATCTCACTCCTATCACCTTCCGGGTGATGGTCAACTGGTACTTTCCAGACGCGCCGTGCGCTTACTGTATGCTAGTGTGCAGATCATAGTCGA
>JAUTBT010026632.1:0-19722 GCA_032361225.1 Lepetodrilus schrolli
AATGATTATGATAAATTCATTGAAACCGTTGAGAGTAGCACTTTAAATATCACCCTTATCAACATACCACTCATTTAACAGATATACTCTGGCCACACATTTTAGGCTACCCTCATTAGACCTATTGGCCGCCATATCAGCTGCATTTAATCTGAAACCATGGGTCTACATCGCAAAATAATCGAACCGTGAATCGTTTACCAACCATAAAATCATGGCATCCAACCGTACAGCGGTTTTTGAGACAAATGTAGGTATTTAAAATGATGTAAAAAGTGACGTTTGTATGGCAATCGGATTGACACTCGTTACATCCATAGGCGTGGAATGGCAAAACCAGCAGGTGATTGTCTTTGACGAAGTTCTCCAAGGAGATTTCAGATTTTTTTTTATGACGCACTATCTAGAATTCGCATTAACCACAAATGAGGTCAACATTAAGCTTATTCCTCGTCTATTATCCATGGAGATACATTGGATTCTTTGAGTGAGTGGTTTGTTCCTTATACCCAAAGTATTCCAGTATTAGTGGGAGGATAACGCACAACGGCACGGTAATACCCCTAAGCCACGGCTGGTGCAGATGCGTAAATTCATGATCTGCATAGTCCTGCGTATTAATTTTTTTAATACCATTGTATGCTTAGGATCATTTGACACCCGGAAGTAGACTCGAACCCAGTTCCTGGACATGGTGTCGTCTTACAGAATGTATTGAATAGGTTACAATTTGGGTAGTGAACTGTAGGCTTTCACTCAGACTTGGTAGAGAAACCATTGAAGTACCCTCCATGGTCTGCATATGAGTCTGCAATCCCATTCCGGAGCCGGAATATCCCCGCCGAACATCCGAAGCTAACCACGTGAACTTCCTGACAATACGCAGGACTCATCTGACTCACGTGTAATCACAATCACGTGTAATTATAAAACATTAACTGAATTTTGTGGTCAATTTAATCTTTCTGGTTGAAGATAATCTATTTCAAGCCTGGAAAGGTCTTAGCCTAAGTGAATAAAACCTCCATTACCGACAAGCAATAAAGCCGCCATGTAGAACCCATGGTGAGGAACCAGACATATATTCGACTGCATTTTGTTATTTCCTGTGAGCGGAGGGCGTGTTAATTAATTAATAATTAATTAATAATGTGTGAAGTGGTAGATAAAATCAGACCCCTAAGGTCACCAATACTAGTGATTAACAAGGCCTAGCTGTTAAATATACAATGAATTCCAAAAATCTAGTAAACTTGTACATTGATCTTAAATTATCCATAGTCCAGGAGGGTGAAAGTAAATAATTTATATATAAATTATATTGATTGGTATTATATTTATATGAAGGCAACCTCTGAAATGCTTTCTAGACTTGCGTTTCTGTTCATGGCGGACATATTGAAAACGACTATTAAGGCGAGAATAAGTTTATCTCTCCTTCTTAAATTTTGTGACTAGAGTGAGGCAAACTGGTTATATTAATAATAAATGGTCAACAGGCATTGTGTTTAACACCATCCACGAGAGTACAGTTACAATTTGCTCTTATTTCTTAAATTCAGAGAATACATACCAGATATTATTTTTTTTAAACACACGTATACAAACACACAGTCTAAATATGGCTGAACAACATATGGCAAGATAACCTATCGGAAACCTGTCTTTCTGTAAGCCTGATGGCATGGTGTGATAAACACTGTATTTATACATGAATTAACAAGTCAACATCTTGGAGAATGGAAGCAATAGTTGAAGTTGAATAATGTCCAGAGCACTCCAGACGTTCCCATTGGTAAGAGGAACTCTAGATAGCCATGTTTATCTCGTTCCGATAGGCTTTCTCGAACGGCTCTAATGGAAACATGGACTATTAAAAACCACAACTCAACAAACATAATGACTGTGTTCTGAAATATAATGTGTGCAACGTACTTATTCACAAGTAAATATAATATAAAAAGAATAATAATAACATAGAAATTAAAGTAATTCCGTTCAGACTTGACCAAGTCTTGAAGAGTAAGCGAAAACTGTTTACATATTATCTATAAATATCTGGATGCAAGATGGTAATCTTAAAAAGATACCTGGTAATTGGTAGTTATTTATTTCCACGCTAGGTATTTATAGATTAAAAAAAAAAAAACCAACAAATTAGGTGTATACCCATTCGCCATTATGCTTGTATAGACTGAAAAACGCATTGGAGATATGTTACACTCGTTAAATTTGCTTGTATGCCGTGATGCGAACATATTGATTGCAATCAGAACCTACACAAGAGTGATAGCAAACTCTGGTGACAGCAGCGATCCACTTCACCTAGACACACGTGGCTCCACATAATGAACGTAAAGGTTAGCTGTAGTGGATTACCCACATGGAGAGGATGCAGTCATGATAGAATTAATATGGCCAGCATCGTGTCCTGTGGTGAACACAGACCATGGTGCCAGCCATGGAGAATAGCCTTATGACCATCCCGCCTCTAAGTCAGTGGAGCACCCGTAATTTACCAAAATAAAAAGACATCGATACACTTTCATAAAGCTGTCATATCCGCTAAAATCCTATGTGGGCCTATCTGCCCTTCATTCATTCATGAACAAAAACCATTGTGCAAGCCAGTGAGAAGAGCTTCCTTAATATCACCAACCCGGAACTTACCAAAAGACATGGGCACAGTTTTCATGAAACTCTGTTATCTGCTAAAATAATAGCACTCTCGTGGACCTATCTGTCACACTCTTAATGGATATGAGAGCTTCATGAAACGGGGTCTACTGGTTGGAAAAGCATTGCATGCATAATGTATTGGACGTGTCATGGGCATGACACATGTGCAACCCATTAGGTAGGCATGGCACAGACTGCATGACAATATTGTCCTGCCATAAAGGTAAAAAGCTTCAAATGCAAGACAATACAACCTAGCAGACAGACCACCTTGTTATTGCAGTGTTCTACACCTCCAGTCTGGTTTGACATACTGCTCAATCTGGACGTATTTCCACTGTCAAAAGTTCTGACGTCGATGAATGAAATGTCAAATAATACCCATGTAACGAATCGTGCACTTCTGACTGTTCGAGACATGAAAGTGTTTGTTGAGATAGTCTTCTTGCCGAGGAAAACCTCAGCAAAACATCCAGAAAGTCTGCTTCAACTGCGAAAGGTCTAACATGAACTAGCTCGGAGGCGCAGCTGCCACATTCATATGTGTCAGAAAAAGAAAACTAAGAAATTAGCTAGCTGATAGACACGGGGGAAACACGTCTTATTGTGGCCTAGTTGTTTTCACAACGCGATGAGAGATACACCGATTCAACCGTGGCTACAATTACCCCGATTGTCTCCCCATTCTGAGATGGCATTGATATCGGTCTAGTTACAAAACAAACCATTTGTTCAAGAGTGTTTACAGATACACTTATAAAAGACAGGTATCTTGTGTTACAACGAACATTCAATTGATTCAACCTTCTAAATGCACCAATCAGAATCTTGAAAGCGGCTTTAAACTCCAATTTAAAAAAAAAATGCACCAATCAATCTATATTATGTTTAGTTACTTCACATTTTGTACAAATACTTTGGTATAAAATATGTGCATTAATGTATGTTCCTGCTGAACTAATGGGCAACATTACATAGGTAAATGTAGAGGATCTCTCTGAAGCAACCATATAGGTCGATCACTGCTACATCAATGTACTGCGTTGGGCAAAATAATGACTGCACAATAGCACATGCAATACGTTACTGTTGCAGCTATCTTAATACATACAGACTTTCAGATAATGACTCAGTGACTTTCCTTTACGCTATGTAGCTGTAGCCTATGTACGTAAGCACTGGGCTTGAGCTTTAGAGGATGTCTTCAATTACACACATGTATTATCATTGATAACGACTATAAGAAGAAAGTAAAACTCATGACTAGCTATTCCCGGACTTCATAGATAGACTACAACCATCTAAACATCAAAGAAGCAATTACAAGTAGATATAAGCTCTCATCAATATATACACGTAGTATATAGTAGGTCCACCTCACCTTTAGGTACATCCTCAAAACACCGACTATTATGGCCACTTAACCATGTTAATACCCGTCAAATAAGTAGGTATAATTGTCGGGGTTTCGGGGACGCTCTAGGTATAGTCTGACTACAACTCTATGGATGTCCTGTAGACGAACCTCAAGACGCCAGACGACATCTAGGCAGATCAACTCTCACAATATATGAACATTGCCTTTACAGTATTACGTCCAAACTGGTAGACAGCATCTACATGTAAATAATTGAACATGCAGCGTTATACAGTACGTGAAATTTGTTTTTTAGACACTTCTTTAAAATTGTATATGATATAATGCATGTGGCATGAAATCGACGTTACAAAACAAAGGAGTATTATGTGTAGTAGTACCCAGGCCAAGGGAAATACCATCTACCGGTAATACAAGGAATCGTTGACTACAAACGCACTGACAATGCGATTAATTACACGAAAATAAATGCTCGTACGGGTAACACTGATATACACGAAGGCTACTTTGTTAACACCCTGTTCTCTTCCAAACAAACACGTGTATTAAAAAGAGGACGTTCTTGCCTTGGCATCAATGGTTTAGTCATCATATCATTATGGCATTCTGGCCACGGTTTGGGCATGTGAATTGAAGCGTGGAAGATGGATTACTTTGATGTCGTCCTCTGATGTATACTATCTGGTAGAGACATAAAGAGGAGGTGCTAACACACTCCGTTTGTTTTCTTGGATGTAATTCTGTCAAAACTAATAACCGCACAGACCGTGGACAATACTCGTGGATCGCAGAGAAAGTATTTCAACATGCATAATGGGTTGGGATGCACAGCCTCTTGTATATAAATCAGAAGAAAACGTTTACCGCCAACAGCACTGCAATGCATTAAATCATATTTCTATGTGTGTGTGTTTGCATTAGGTGTTTTATCAAAATAAGAAGTGAAGAGGGTCATGTATTCTTGAAGATGAGCTTGCAGTTTGTGTGGAAACATTTACATAACAATGTTATATTCAGTACGTACCCACAGCATAACTATGCTAGAATTGATGTATTTGTCAGTATGCTGTGGTTTATTTTCAAATTAAGGATGGGGAAATGTGCATTTCATGTTTAATTTCTCTACGAGGCACACTGTAGTTGACACACCAAAGTCGTACTAGTAACAGAAAAAGTTGCTTCGTCTCCGTAATTCCTTTAGTATCCGCTATAATGGACTTGTCGATAGAGCTAAATGGATACTAGTATATGATGCGCGTAGACGTCTATGATTGTGGCCTATACTAGTTCTTAGTACTACAAGTACTACCCATAGTATGAGTCATATACTGTATTAGCACGTCATCAGGCCTTTCCTCAGAACAGTTGTAGCTACGATTGATTGCAAGTACAAATTTAGGGACCTGTAGGACCCGCTACAATTGTAAGTGTGGTTGCACGAACCACTTTTATAGCTACAATAGTACAACCATAATCTCAAGGAATTGTGTTTCATGCATGCAATAGACTTACACTTGTAGCGGGCCTTTAACATTTTATTTACAATCAATTATAGCTGCAGCTGTTCTGCACAACAGGGCCCTGGTCTCGATTGTTAAAGTATGCGTTCTCTTGCATATTATAATATACCTGCACACGAGATGCAGAATGACGTGAGATGTAGATTTAGTTAACCTGTCATGAGGGCAAACGACCTCTAGGTTACCTATGACTCACATAAACCACATAATGTTAATTCCTAGATAGATGATTCACACGGTCCACAATATCAGCTCTGGTCGACTCACCTGTTCACAGTTCTATTCAACGTGCATATATAATACAGTGTGGTGAATGATCCTGGCTGTGTAATATATCAATCTTTACTCTATTAATACTAAGGTATATGTACGGTGCGTCTGTATCTACTGTGCATACCTCGCACCTGATTTTTAACAGCAAAGGAAACTAAACATGCACCTCGATGACATACAACCACTTTCTAAACAAGTTAATCAATAGAAATACATCAAAGCAACTTTCGAGGCATAGCACAACTGTGGGTTACACCTCGTACCTATTTACCTATTGAAATAAGTCACGTATAAAATGGTAATTGATTTAGTACCCCTGCGCTGAACTATGCTCGTTGATTTCAATTGAGTAAAATTAATATTAGGAGACGCCTATGACTCTTCTGTGTTTGTACCTGCATACCAGTCAGTACGTGCACACATACCAGACAGTGTTATGCCCGGGTACTAACTAAAGAGCCATGCAGTTAAAGAACGCGGCGTTACCGCGACGTCAGATGTTTGCGACACCATCGTTGATAGACGAGGCTGGCAATATCAACGCTGTACGATGTACTTTGCTGATTTAGTGTGGTCTTCTGTCTCCCTGCATGCACTGCGGCAGTGGAGGACTGTATATGACTGATCTAATCGTAGATGTCAAACGCACTGCAAATAGAAGTGCTTTTATCTGCGTTATACATTGCTACCCTGTTACTACATAAAATATGTAGGTCTTTCAAATGGATGTCCGATTCGAAGATTTTAAAGAACATTGCTGCCTGTTAACTTACAACGTATTTGTTTGTCTATAATTGGTTTCTTCTATTTTTATATTTAAAAAAAATATTCTATTTTATGTAGAGCATTGGAATGGAATGTTGCTTCATATTAATTTAAATCGTTTGTTTGTTTTCAGTTACATGTATTGTTTTGTATATTATTAAAAATATCATTTTATGTACTATGCAGAGCTGTGGAATGGACTGTCGTAAACTACATAGGATTGAATTGATTTTTGGATAATAGCTCGCATATTTCAGGTTTGCAATAAACAAACATTGTTAAGGATGGTGATACCCTTATTGTTCAAACTGTACTTAATAACACTCTGTGTGTGTGTGTGTGTGTGTGTGTGTGTGTGTGTGTGTGTGTGTGTGTGTGTGTGTGTGTACTAGTAGTCCGCAATATCATACATCAAAGGTTATATACTAATCCCCAAGTAGAAATTTTAATGTTAATATTAAAATGAGAGTAAAAACACATATAGTAACCGAGAATTATCGCACCAGCTAAAAACAACCATCTATATTTGGAATACTCTGGTGAATACGCTTGCTGGTAGTCTTGGAGATTAATTGCTCTTTTACACTTACATTTACTCATGTGATATTCCCTACAGTATACACTATATGTAAACAGTGAAGACGTTCATGTATGCAAACTCGATTCAAAAACCAATATTGCAAAGTTATATTAATTGCCTTCCTTAGCTTTAGTTCTGTGATAAAGTAAACTCGTTAATATTTTGTTTAACAGTGACGAGGTATTCAGTATATAAAAAGGTCCATAGTCTACTAGATTCAGTAGTAACACTCTTGAAGGCAGATAAACATTTTTTTTTACATGTTCAGTGCTAAGCGAGTTGGGTGTAATATTTTACGTGCGCATCACAGCTTTTACCTTCTGTTCGACAGATGTTAGCTGGTGAAGTAGGGAATGGCCATACGTTCAGAGGATGACAGTGACTCAGAATGTGATACTTTATATCTAAAGACATATTATATTTCGATCATTGTATTTAGTAAATTTAAGAAATAAATGCAAATTAAATTAATTTAGCATAAACAGAGTTTTGTACTTAACATTTGTATAATAATGTGCTTATTAATATTGCGCCAAATCCATTCTCGAAAGTTTGCTCATAGCGCTACATTAATACCCTAGTCCATTTCATCCTACCAGGAACCCATTCACAGCTGGGTGGACTGAAGCAGTTTGGATCCAAGTACTTTGCTCAAGAGTGTTATATGATGGCATGAGCTAGGTTAGTAGAAGGTGAGTTTTAGACTATCCAGTCTCACGGAGAAAGTAATTAATTTATAGATAAATTATATTGGTATTATATTTATATGAAAGGAACCACTGAAATGCTTTGCCTAAGTGTTCCTAGGTGTATGTTTAGAATGCGCGTATTTGGGTGAGAATATAGTGCAGTGACATATTCGGTCAATTTTAAAGGCTCATATACATCTCTACGATGTTCAGTAATCTTTAAACAAAGTATATCTACATCTGGATGGATAGATAGTTTTAAATAGATGTCGTTACTTGGTCGAACATAATAACTCTGGGTATAGTGCTCTATAAGACTAAAATCAGACATATGAAAGAAATTAATTAATTTGTGAACATTCAAGGCTTGGAAGTATTCTCAACTGCAAAATATTAGTAATCCAAAATCACTACTTATTTTATTGAATTGTTTTAGACTTAGGTGTATTTTTATATTAAAAACAAGAAAGATTTGATTTACGTATGTATGCCAGACTACAGTCACATCCAAAACATAAAAAAAATCTGGTCCTGAGATTACAAAATGTTTTTGCTCAACTCAAGATTTTGTTCACAAATCCCCATATAATATTTTTGCTTGAGCATGAAATTGTACTCTAAATGTTTCATAATCTCGGGGCATAGTCTAAGTTACATAACTCATACAGTACTGCAGTATAGAGGTTTGTCTGAGAACTACAAGAGTTATGTACCTTAGTTTGTCAATATTCTCAAATGTTCTCACAGGATAGTGTTTGCATGTATATCACTTTATTCGCATTAAACATCCCACTGTAAAGTTGTAAAGCAAATATCACAGATCAGAAAGATTATTTAGCGTATCAGATAGATAGATACAAAACAATCACACTTAATATCGACATGAATAGATTTACACAAACATACACATAATAATAATGTCTAGGGTTGTATAATCTTTGGGTTTCCATAATTTGGGTTTTGGGAAGACAGATAAAAAAATAATATTTGCTCTAAAATTCACATGAAGTAATACTGAAAATTTGCTTAATAGCACGTAAAAGATATTGAAATAAATCAAAATTATTTTATACAGAATGCATAACAAGTGTAGTATATAGTTCCATCACATTGGGGAGTTACTTAATTTCCAAAGGCACACTAGATTCACACAGTGCAGTATTAAACCGAGTATTCAGAATCTATATCTGTAGCAGAGGTATACATAATGTCCGGAACTGGAATATTATCTACTTGTCCTCTATCACTTTGTCCTGGTTCATCAACATCTTCTGTGGTGGAAGCAGTGGTTTGCTCTGCATCAGACTGAGACTCAATGATATCTATGAGAACTGGTTCTACTGGGTGATCTCCCTTAGATTCCACCGTCTTTGAGTCGATGAGGACGGGTTCTACTGGGTGATCTCCCTTGGGCTCTACTGGATGTTCTCCCTTGGATTCCGCTGACCGACTCTCACTTGTCCCTCCAGCTAAATCATTTCCACAATCCTGTTCCGCAGTGACCTCCTTGTTATCTGAGGTGGCAACCTCTCCATCCACTGAGGAGGTTTCCGTCTCGAGTGATATTCTGATAGTAACTGGCGGAATGACATCCATGGGCACGTCACCACTGGCAGGTGGTTGTGACGGAACTGCTGGCAACTGTCGAGGTTTTTCTTGAGAAGTTCTATTAATGGTCTGAGAGACATTTTCTTTGTGAACCTGTTCATCCTGAGGCTGAGGTGTGCTGTTGAGCCCTCTGTCAAGCTCGTCCAGATTAACATTGAGGAAGGAATACCTCAAATCTAGACAGTTGTACGTGGCAGTCGCCTCGGCCAAGATCTTCTCCCTTTCCATGGTCGTGTCTCTACTCAGCAGGGCTCTCCTTCCAGACTTGGAGCCATAGATGCTAAGCCGTGAGTCGCACTCACTGACACTTCTGGAATGTCCCATCGCTGAGGTGACGTCCAGATGGCTATGACTCCGCACCACGGCGAGGTGCTCGTCCGCTACGTTCTGCGAATCCAACACTGTCTCCTCACTTGGATCTCCTGACGTCACCTCGCTGTCAGGAAGAGTTGATGATGCAGACTTGACAGTCATGTTGAGAACGTTGCTCTCGTCTTCGTTGGACGGAACGCTGCCCAATGTCCCGGAGGTCTCGGGGCGGGACACGCTGCTGGTCTCGCCTCTGGACTTGGCAATCGTCGAGTCTGAGGTATGCGACATTTCCTCGCTGTTTTCCTCAATCTCGTGCAACATCAGAGCCTCCAGTTCCGTGTCGGCGGTGGGCGTGAACATGGCTCCCTCTCGGCTCAGTCCGATGGACGACTCTTGTGACTGTGTTCTGGTCGGACGCTGCCGTGACGCGTTGAGAGATCGTATCTTTTTCAGGACACTCTTTTGACGTCCCTCATGTCCCTGTTACATGGAAACACAGTTCTTGCATTATTTCCTCATACAAATGTATACAGTATAGTTATGATAATAAAAGCTACAATATTTTATATGAATTAAAAACATATTCAAAATAACTTTTTAAAAGGTTATGACAATAAAGGTCAATATTATGTACAATTAGATCGAGATTAAATAGCACTGACAATGAATGGTAGGATGATGAAATAATTGCCTTGTACACATGATGAAAAAAAAAGATAAATACAAAGTGACAATGTTTAAAGTCATTAAAGAAAATAAATATTTGTCATAGGTCTTGGAATACTACAATTTTGAGTTTGCTTTCTAAAGACCAAATTATCTGCAGGAACGGGCCTTGTGGCCTAATAGTAACTACGTCCCTATGAGTGAGTTGGCCATTTAACAAGCACTACCTGGTACATGGATCGGTACATGTCTTTCCGTGATAGTGGAACAATTTCCATTTTAAGTAATTTCTCGTCCACATCTTCAGCAGGGGTCTTCTGGAGGTATGGATTGGACTCATCATCCCTGAAGAATCTCTAGACCCAGATACACACGCACACACACAGCAAGCAGGGGAGAGGAAAGAAGAGAGGAAAGAAGAGTGATGAACACAGGATTAGATGGATTAGATGAAGAGGATGACATAGAACTATGAGAGGGTACACATTAACCCTCCCTCTGATGGATTAGGTAACAGACACTGCTATTTAGAACATCTCTGATTGCCTCCAGCATGGAGAGGGTTAAGCAAATTTTGACCTGGCCCAGAGATTACGACATTTTTAGTACAAACTCTTTTAAAATGTGAAGAAAGAAAAATATCATTACTGTACCACAATCTTTGAAAAAGACTGAACCATTGAAGAATACTGCCAAATAAATATTCTATAATGTGCAATGATTTCAGATTTGATGGTTACTGACTGATATCATAAATGTGGAATTAATATGTTAATGATAAAAATTATACATGATCTACTGAAGATAGACAGGTCAAATGTAGGTTAAAGGTCACAGGCACATAACAGTTGTAGCTACAAACTCTAGTCTGGTTCCATGAACCACTTTTATCGCTACAATAGATTTAGCTAACCATATTCTCAAGTATTATAGCAATAAAAGTATTTCATACAATTGACTTACAGCAGGTTCCAAAACTGTAGCTACAACTTTTCTGTGAAATGGGCCCCAGAAAGAAAGAATGCACAAGTGCAATAATATATTGATCACAGGACGAAATGATCTACATCACTTTTATTTATTATTTTTAAATTGGGGTTTAGAGATGCTTTCAAAATTCTTTCACGGCTTGTCAGTTTAGGGCAGTAGGAAACCTGCAACATCCATAGCACTGAATGTTGCAGCAAACCTGCGAGCATTGGCTGGTACTGACAGACCAAGGATGATAACTGCATTCCCACTCTACAGACATCACATCCTATCAATATTGCATCAGAAAGATAACTTCAGCGAACATTGATGCCAGGCCGCCCCCCCGGGGCGGGATTTATCTACACTACTGGACAGATAGATAGAGAGGTCAAATGAAGGTTAAAGTCACAAAATAAATAAAGCACAAGTGCAATAATATATCGATCACACGTCTCGTACATACCCGAAGCTCCTTATCTGTGTCGTAGATCAACCGCTTTAAGTTCTCCCTTCGGTCATCGTCCATCTCGTTGATCATGATATGTGTGGCGATGTTATTGAGGTTGGACAGTTTGCGGACCTCCTCCTTGATCTGCGTGACCATGTCCATGTCGTCTGTCGTGTTCACGCCCAACTGTCGTAGTGTGTCCATCATCTCACTGTGGACACAGCATGACATGTTTATGGTGGGAGGAAAACCTAGAACAACTATCAGTTGCTGTAAGATTCCATGAACCAATGACTGGTAAGGGTAGAATAATGGTGTTGCATAGACATTGCAGATTAATATTGTGTGACAGTGTTCTCAACTGTAGTAATGATACAGAAGCACAAAGATTGGATTCAAACTCAACCTAGCAACTGTATAGTCCGACACACAACCACTGTGCTATATCTCACCCGAACAATTATGCAATTTTTCTTAAAGAACAGGGTCCAGTCATATCCTACAGATGATCATAGCATGTACTATGAGAGTGATAACTCCTGCACATGTACAGGGAGATGATAATAGTAATATGATCATCCTGTGTAACAGCGCCCTATGTCCCACACAATAATGGCTACTATTGGAGATAACGTTTCCTTAGATTTGTACCGTTTCATACAGGAGGGCCCTGGACTCTCATCAGCAACTTATCAAAGGTTAATTTTATACGTGATTTAATGAAACAGTGAGCAACCCATCTATAAATCTTCAAAGTTTCTTGCTCTTTGACAATGTTGCAAGTTACAAAGTAAGGATATATGGACAGTTGATAGAATTGCTGGAATTAATTGAGTAAACACAGGGCAACTTTCATGAAGTGTCGGCAGAGCTGCTTACTCTTTGACGATGTCCGACGGTTCCACCAGCAGCCTGTCCTGGATGATTTCCACAAATTCCGAGTCGGAACACCCGAGCAGCATCAGCGAGTGACACGCCTCCGCCCGCACCCCTTCCATGTCCTCGTACCTCATCGCCCAGATCAGACAGCCGCGCACGTTCTCTGTCATCACTGCGGTCACACCTAGTGCTGAGGTGCAGGTCAGGAAATATTGTCATTAAACATTAAACTTGGCAATAAAACGGCGTAACTATAAGGTAGCCTAAACTCCAACATTAGCCATCGACTACACCATTGCTACGGTTGGTTACGGCTACATTAAAGTTACGCTGTTTCATACAGGAGGGTACAGGAATGCAATACATGTATCTTCTCACAAGGAATGACACAATGTATTTTTCTGGTTTGGCTTTATCCAAAGTTTGACACAGTTTCCAGCAATGAAACTAGGTGAGCTGATGGCAAACTGCTAATAATGAAGAACAACCTGCAACAACTAACATAAATACTAATAGGTATTCTATTATTTTTACTTCATCACTGAGTTAAAATCTCAATGGACTCTAGCTCCCAGCCTCCCTAAGTCCACTGTAAACATGGATATCAACTGGGACACTTAATTTTCAAAATCCTGTATCTACTCTCATCAAGAAAATGAATATTTCTTTTCATTATGACATCAATACATTGAGATATGGATTTATTCCACAGCAGCGAATCTTCATTGTGTACCTTGAATAGCAGTGGCCTTGACCTTCCATATTGGGTCGAAGGTCGCAATGTACAGCAGTTTCTCTCGGACACGCTCGTCTTTGATCTCCAGGTTACAGGCGGTGATGCATGCTTCAATCCTGATGGACACGTACAGATCATCAAAACACCGCAGGTATGCTGGGAGAATCTTGGCCGTCATGATGCCTGAAGGGAGATAATTCCTCAGTTAATCAGGCAACAAATTTACAAATATTTTTTAATGAAAAATACACGTATAAATATTGAATACAGAATATACAACAATGATATTATTAGAAATGTAAAAAGTGCATTAAATATGTATACAGGGGAAATTGCTCAGGTGATAATATTGACTTATCCAATCCTCTAGATTAAATAGAAATGGTATTTGTGAAAAACAAAGCAGTGAAAGGCCCTTTAGTATTTCTGATACACAAATTCATAGAGCTAGGCATAGAATTCTCAGATGATATTACTTCAGTTACAGACTGTCAGGAGTTGTTATCAAGTGATATCATGCTTTAGCCAAAGGGGCAACCCCACTGGCAGAGACCAGTAGGAGCATTTAATATCACACCCAGCTACATGATCATGACTGGTGACATCAGTCTAGCTTTACCTAGCTGTCCTATCCTGGTCAAGGCCTCCAGTCTGATACGTTCGTTCTTTGAGGCGATCCTTATTTTGAGGTCATCATGGACATCGCGTCCATGTTGTGTCTTCCCCAGACATTGAGCAGCCGCCCTTCTCACATCTGCGTGCCAGTCATTCCACATCAGCTCAGACAGCTTGTTGCTAATGTCCTGCAACAAGTAACATCAGACAGTTTGATACAAATGTTCTGCGGGAATGTCATGTCAGACAGCTTGTTACTAATGTCCTGCAACAATATCATATCAATTCAGACAGTTTAATTTGTTACAAACAATCCCCAGCAAATACCATTGTAAATAAATTTTCCTTACAAATATTTACATACATAAAAAGTGTTTCCTTATAATATTATTGATTAAATATTGATATTTGTTTTGTAGTACAATATAGTGTTAGTAACTGGTCATAAGGCAGTAACTGACGAACCTTGTTGATGGAACCATGTAGTGTTGGCAGGATCTTGCAGGCAATAACCTTGTGTCTCCAGCTGCTACTATTGAGCTGTTCAGCAATCATAGAATGTACCAGTGTCTGCAATGGCATCAGAATACATTGTTATTCCATGGATAATTCATATCTTTAACCTAGTAATTAATAATACAATAACTGCACTACTATGATGAGGTAACATATTTATTTAAAAAATTGATATATTTATTTATTATTTTTTTGATTTAAAAAAAAATATATGGCCACTCTTATAATTCTCACTCATAGAATATAATTATGACAATAGATATATGTGTACCTACATACAGATAAGAAATAATTGAACATTTTATGGGTGTACAATATTCAAAGTGTGGAAAATGATGATAAAAACATAATTCAAACAACTGACAAACAAATAATACTATGAATTCACCTACCAAGTTGTTACTAATCTTGGCCAGTAAGGTGATGGCTCGTTCGTGTTTAACAGCATCCTCTGTATCCAAGAGCTGAGTGATTACCTCCCCTACCACGTCGGAATTGCACACGCCGAAGTGCGCCAAACACTGAGCGGCGGCCCAGCGATCCACAGAGTTATCTCCCATTAGTGCATCTCTGAGTATAGCCTCAGCCTGACAAAGTAAGAAATAGCAATAAAACCTTTAACTCAATGATTGGATTCTTTACCTAAATCTTTTATTTGTCAGAAAAGTATTGGAAAAAGGTTTTCCAACCTAGTAAATCTGCTCCTGTGTATTTATGCAAATATTTATATCATAAAGTAAATAAATAATATTCTACCTTATCCCAGGGAATATCCTGTAAACACAGAGTTATCTACCTTTTCAAATGGGATATCCAATCTACACAAGAGTCATCTACCATTTCCAAGGGGATATCCATTCTACCCAAGTTATCTATCTTCTCCAAGAGGATATCCACTCTACAAAGAGTTATCTACCTTCTCCAATGGGATATCCCATCTACACAGTTATCTACCTTCTCCAAGGAGACATACACTCTATACAAGAGTTATCTGCCTTCTCCAATGGATAGCCCATCTACACAGTTATCTACCTTCTTCAAGTCTACATAAGAGTGACCTACCTTTTCTGAGGGTTTATTCAGAGAGTACAGGGTAATAGCCGCAGCCTTCTGCACACGGTCGTGTTCGTCGTCCAGCAAGAAGTTCAGAGCTATGAAGGTCTCCTCGGGAAGTTTGGACATCATCCCGTGCTCTCGCTCCTGAAACTCCAGGTGGATGCCAGCCTCATTCGGAGGCTTGTACTCTGCAGCCTTGGCAACAGTTGCTATGGCTTTCAGTCTCACGTGAGGCTGTATGTCGGCCATGTCTCGTATAAGGTCAATGGCGTCGCTGTCAGCAAACTGTCCACTCAGGTACCACTTGCTGCGCCACTCATCAACTGAGAACATAGATAAAATAACATGCACTTTGGGCTTGCTAAATCAAGTATGGATTTGGTGCATAATAAATATATACATCATTGTGATTAGCATATGTAACTTCAAGTCTGCTCACAATAAACATAAATATTTACATATGAGAACACACGATTTCATTTACACATGCAATGCAACAATCAGTATATTTGAACCTGTCCATACACCTAATAATTAAATAATAATGGCTAAAATATAAAAACATACTTCTATGCTATCTGATTAATATTTATTTCATGTTTTCAAAATAACAAAAATCAAATTAGAATATCAAAATATCTCATTTTGATGCTTGACCCATTAAATACCCTAGAAATATTTACAACCTGCCCGTTGTCAAACCAAAACACAGTCAAATAGCATCCTGGACATAGTTTGTTGAAGCTCTTATTACGAGACCATAAGTATTCTCATAGTGATTTCTTATACATGACATTTGGGCACTGACAAGAGCGCTGTGGTCTCATAGTGGAAGAGACCTTGGTGAAATGATACCTAGTACCACCAGACCACCAGTTAAGCACTCACTTATCTGCATGAGGGATGCATTTTGTTTGACTGTCCTCCTGGTAGCAGGGTCTGGAGATCTGTGAAACTCGGCGTCATAGCCTGGAGGAACAATGTTCAACGTCTCCGCTGTGTCCTGTCAGCATTATATGAAATATTAATGATTTTTTAAATACGTGATACGACCCACCACTATCCACTTGTGTCAATTCTGCATGTAATTTTTCATTAAGATGTCAACACTGACAAATTCTCTCATATTTCTTCTACTGTTATTAGTCTTAGAGAGACCAAAACATACTAGTATTTATGGTCTATGTCCTCAAAAATGTATGAAGCAGACAGTGCATCATTTCATGATCACATCAGAAGGGTATTTTCTGTGAACATATGATCGACGAATGATCCCCTGTGTGGGTTTGAACTCAGTAGTCCATTGCTCTATTACAGCATTTCACCCAACAACACATTGATGGAAGACTTGCACTATGACATCAACATCTAAACAGCTATCTAACTCACGTCGACCGGCTCGGGCAGGCTATCCCACCTCCGGAGTCCTCGGTTGATCCGGCCGTCGGGAGTGACCGCTCGTCTCTCCTGCTCAGTGCAGGAGAACCAGTGCTGTGGCATGGTGGGGAACTCCTTCCTCAGGTGTTTCTTATACTTGTTGTTGTTTTCCATTAGGATCTTGGAGCTGTCCCTAGACAGATGTACCTGCTTGGAACCTGGCAATGGCAAACATTTAGAAATATGTGACTAGGTTCGAGTTTTACAATGTCTAGGATGAGTCATTCGGATCGACCGAGATCTCTGACCCAAGACGTCGCGAAGTATTTACGATTGCTGGATGACCGTCAAGAATGTCCCTCAGGATCATGTAGATGAACCAGGACCGCGATGCTGAGAACACTTGTAGCTACAATTGATTGTAAAACTTTAGGGACCCGCTACAAGTGTAAATGTGTGCAGAAAACACCTTTATGGATACAATAGTAGGAACATCTTACATCACACGGCTACAGACCTGCGAGCCACTCCTGCTGAGACATACCTGCGAGCCACTCCTGCTGGAACATGTTGTCCGTTTCATACACGGTGTCTCCCACTGCGGGGTTGATGAAGTCTCGCAGAGTCGGGGGAGGAGATGGCCGGTACGGCTTGACGCTGACCGAGTGAGCTGTAGCATTGATGGCTCCTGGACAAGCAAGAGGTTAGAAATCTTCACATCAGCTAATGCATACAGATGAAGAAACAATATTTCTGTCAGTTGAATGGGGACTTCTTTTATTTATAAATCAAACACATTCACGTTGCAAATACAAATTTAGGGGTAGAACACAAAATAATGAATAATCATGCCAACTCCATAATTAAACATTAAATTTTGAGTTAAAAGGCAACATTTTCATAATCATAACTAGACAGTCATAAACATTAAGAAGGTATGAGTAATCTGGAATTGCATTGAAATTATTAAATTCAACATTAAAATAAACATGATAAATGACAACTTTGTCATTTTGTTGACATTTCAGCACATACGATTACATAATCAAAAGCCTGCAATTATCTGCTCCAATCATACATGAAAAATCCCATAAATAACCAACAAATAAATTTATACTACAATCGACTATAAAACTATTTTATGAGTCTTAGTGTTGATCAGCACAGGAGCCCATAGACAATTAAAATATATACAGCATATACATGGTGCAAGTCATTAGCTTTGGAAATCAGAAACATTATTTATCATGTAGGCGATTAGTTGCCCAGTAAGAAGGTTAGCAAGGATCGTGTGTTTACTAAATACTAGTAGGACGTATAATGACATTAATATATTTCTTTAAAAAAATAGCTTGTAAGACAGTCTTTCAATTCATAATAATATGTGTTAAACAATACATTGATGCCAGCTATACAATACTGCTGAAATAGAACATCTGTACTATTTGTAATAATTCCACAACACGATCGTATTGCTATGAGAGTCATCCCTCCATGTCAGTGCAGTGATGACTCTCACGGTGCTACAATCGTTCTGTGGAATGGAACCAGGATAAATAGTTCACACGTCATCCTAGAAATACCACTATCTAATATAAACACTGTCAATAATGTTAATAGCATACACTAGTAAATAATGTAGGTTAGTGTCATTCTACAAATATAAATACAAACCATCTTGACTGTTAACTGCAAGAACATCATTAGATCTCAACATTTATATAGTAAATGCACTTAATATGCATACATACAATACTAATTGAAGCTACCCGTAAATATAGCAACTCAACTAAAATTTTGTATCTTAAAACTTTGTGTCTTCATTAATAATTACTACTATGAAGAGGTTCTCATAGACATGAGATATAAAAAATACAATGTATTTTGTGAATTAATAAAATAAGAATTAATCGGAATTAAAAAACAGCACATTTACCGATTTTATTTCACAACAGTGTGGTTAAGATTCAGAATGACAAAAGTTCTTAACAAGGGAGAAATGAATTGCTGTGGTCCAGTATTGATGAATGGCAAACCTGTCCTACCACCAGTACATACCTACCTAAGAAAACGTGTTCTCAAATGGTTAAAATCATAAATACATTTACATGTAACTACTTCTACTTTGTCAGTGTTACACACACTACCAGCTCACAAAGTGCAGTGCAACACAATCACAGAACACAACAAACCACACGCTGTGAACAACTGACTATTCCTTGTTATTACTAGCGGGACTAATGTCGAGACTGACCTGCTTCTTCCTTCGCCTCTGTTTTGCGTTGGCGCCGCAGACCCGCTGGTTGTCTGTAGAACGGAGCCTCATTGTGGTCGGAGTATGGATCCACAGAACGCTTTGGCATCTCTGCTCGTATCTTCTCAAACAGACTGGAATTAAATTACTTGTACCATTATTGGAAATATCTTTGCTTATCGATTCCTAATTGATATCCATTATGTTTAATGTAAAATGAAGGATTTTTAATGAAACTCGCATATATTTTAATCATTAGACTCTTTGGTATATCTTCCTTGCAATTTTTTTTTAAAGACTACTCTTAAGGGTATACAATCACGTTTGTTTACATATTTTATGGTCAAACGTATTTTTACATGAAAGTATGTACATTTGATGTGTCTACACAAGTATATT
>JAUTBT010026643.1:0-19720 GCA_032361225.1 Lepetodrilus schrolli
ACTGGCTTAACACGCCTCTCTACTAACAGTGCAAGCTGCGTTCGGGCGATTGCACCATAATACGAAATTTTGCAAGTAAAAATTTTGTGTTTTCCATACAAGGCAGGAAAACGTAAGTTTGAATAGATGGCTATATCTGGGGTGTTTTAGAAGTAAGTATCGAAATAGAAATAGAGCTATGTAATTGCAATAATAAATACATTTCCAATTACCAAATATTTAAAGAATAATTAACAAATGTCGCTTTAAGTTGAGAAATACGTAAAAGTAATGTGACTGACTGGCACACCAACTGTTAAATATGCAAACACTGAAATAAATTCACATCAACAAAAAAAAGTCAAAACGTGCCAAGCAGGGACTTACTTATCTGCAGCGTGTAGTTCTTCAATGGTTACTGGCTGTGTTCGTGTTCGCCAGTCGTCACGTGTACGTTTCTGTAGCTGCTGCTGCCGTACCCTGACCGGTTTGTAGTTGAGGTCAAGGCCATCCTTCTTCTCGGCCAAGATGGACAGTTTTTCCATCAGCTGTTCTCCAGATACGTGGCGGTGACTGGACGGGTCGTCAAAGCTGGTCTCCGTTTGAGACTTCTCCAACCTGGCGACATGTTACGCAAAGTCATACTGTATGCATGGTTGACACCATGATAAATTACATAAAAATCATACTGTATACATGGTAAACACATAAAATTATACTCTGTGCATGATAAACAAATAAAATCATACTGCATACATGGTTAACACCATGATAAATTAAATTAAAATCATACTGTTCATAAATATGCAAAAATCATACTGTATGTATAGCATACAAAGAAAATCACACTGTACAAATGTTAAACACGCAAAAATCATACTGTATACATTTTGTATTTTATTTAATTTTTTGATTGGGGTTTTAAGTCGCTTTCAAGATCCTGTCACTTATATCACGACTTGTCAGTTTAGGGCATCCGTAGCGCTGAATGTTGCAGTAAACCTGCGAGCATCAGCTGGTACTGACAAGACCAAGGATGATAACAGCACATCCTATCAATATCGTGTCAGAAAGGTAACTTTCGCGAACATTGATGTACTGTATACATGGTAAACACATAAAATCATACTCTATACATGTTACACACATACATAAAATCATACTGTAAGTTACATAAAAATGTCAGCATGACTTACAATCCAGCATAAATCAATGTTTCTTTGATGCGACTAATCTATGATCCTTGGATATTACTGACAACATTCATAGTCACTGAACCCGCAGTACTTCCAATACCCCCAAACAACCCAAAATAATCATTCTTCAAACAGTATCTTAAGTTTTTTGACACAAGACTGACGTACCATATTTTCTGCGCAGACTTTGGGGTGACCAACCCTGACCGTTGCCGCGACGTTGACGTGGACAGCTTATCCTCCCCCATCTTGTTCTCCATCCGAGATATCCTCTCCATGACGGACATCTTCAGTCCCCCACCATCACCCTCTTCCTCCCCCTCTTCCTCTTTCTTCTCCCGCCTGAAACATAGGAGTGACAGTGTATCAGCATGCAGCATCACATAGTGTCAGACAAGGCATCACATAGTATCAGACAAGGCTTAAAAGTCACATATTGCCAGATAATTCTAGAGTCACATATGGCTGACTAGTGGTACCAGTGTTCCCATAACACGGATATACATATGTTCAAATTATAGTGAGGTTGTCGGTACAGGAGTCACATTGAGTTCTGTTTTTAATGGGTATAGCAAAATGTTGATTATCTGTTTATAGTGGGATGAAAACCTGAAAAAAGCTGTTATAGTAAAACACATGAGCCATGGCTGGTGTGTACACTATTGAATTAATTCACTTACATAATTTGGCTAATTATCATTAATAATTCAGTATGATTAAAACAAAACTTTCAACACATCAATAAACTCTTAATTGCTCATACTATAGACTGTACATCCTGGGCAGATATCTATTATTTTCGTTGTACAAATTTCTTAACCAACACCCATTACTAAATTTCACGGCTGAAATTATCTCCCTTTGACCACAATTCTGAGCCTATGTATAATTTATCTATACTGTTGAGCAGACAAATTGGCCCGATTCAGTTTCAGATGTATTACTTTTATCTTAAGTGTTTTCCAAACTAATTTGCCAGTCCATCAGGGGGATAAGCATGGCTCTTATCATGCCAACAGTCAGTCTGGCTTGTAACCCCCGTGTAGAAGACATGGATTGTCAGTGATCGGGACAAATTGTACGTTAAATGGCGATTAATCACAATCCACTGCCCTACAACATAGCTCTGGTTGCTTCCAATGAGAAGGAAAATAAATAAATAAATAAATCTCATATGTGGGATGCTGTTAGAATATAAAGTTACCGTTAACTAAACATTTTAAAAATACTTCAATTTTGCTGTGATTAAGTTAAAATTACTTTTCAATGTAAATGTATTTTATGGTGGGAATATACGTTGTTCATTGTATTACTTTTTTGAGTCAATAAAATAAGGTTCATTATCTAAATAAAATGTATTACCCTTTCTAACTAAAATAACATTGTTGCCAAGAAATCATTTAGCAAGCGGAGAGAAAAAATAGCTGTGTACGTTACTGTTTATATTTTACAATAGCATAGCAGTTACAATACTAAGCATAACTATGAAAACTGTATGCATGCACACTGAATTGCAAAAGCAAAAATATTGTCATCGTCTTAGCCTCCTGCGTCCTGTTCCACAGTATGATCATATAATACTGCTACCAGAGAGTCATAAGACTGATACATTAATAATTATTGAGATACGATTCTCGTAGTACTGTGATCATTATGTGGAACAGCACCCAGGACGCTAAGCCGCTCCGTTCATCTGCACATGGCGGTACATCCAATCAAAGTTTGACAATAAACAAAGACGCAATACAGATAATTTTGGAAGGCTTGCTGGGATTGTTTGACGCTCGTCTTCTACTGGGTATAAATGCAGCGAGTAAATACAGCCGATGCACTGACGCATCTGCGGAATGCACCGCGTGGTTCTGACAAAGACGCTGTTTGTCACGTTAATACCCTGTCAAACAAGATCTGTCGTTTCTTCTCACATCTGTGTGAAGAACACATCTGAAGATGAAGATGGTTGAGGATCTCCATGTTGAGGACAGGTATTTGCAGGAATGACTAAATATTCTTAAAATTACGTTTGTCATAAAGAAGGAGATCACAACAAAAATAGAAGAAACGAGGAGACAAGAAAGCAAACATATCCTAATTCGGGCCAAAGAACAACTAGAAGTACCACATATCTGGCCCCGAGATTACGAAACCTTTTGAGTACAATTTCATGCTCAAGCTGAAATTTTATATTTGGATTTATGCACATATTTTTTTAGTTGAGCATGAAATCATACATATACTCGAGAAAGTTTCATCTAATAATCTTGGGGCTTGTCTTCACATTATCATGCTATTCTTGACATAAACCTAGCAATTTCGAATGTCTAATCACCCAGACAATATCACACTATCAATTTGCAGAATAGAAATATACAGGTAAACAGAAGGTTAACAGAATCCCATCAGAACAACTTGGATCAAGGTCAAGAAATAATTTCCTTACATTAAACAATCCGGTGCACGTGACACATAAGAAATGACGGTATCCCACGGTATTTCACCAACCCACATGTAGTAGCAGCAGTGTGATGGCTTCATTATTCAGGCCTTACATAATGTTATCTATTCATGCTACTATCTATTCTGTCTACAAATGAGATCTGAAGTGCATCTCTATAAGCTGGTGAGTTAATAAACCATTAGCAAGGTCATTACACTGAACTGACACACTACACTACTAGGAGATGAGGTCTATAAATACACAGTGTTATTTAGACGCAGCATCTTGTCATTGTTATCTCATGTAGCAATTAGTGGTGGGAGATTGAGGAAGTCAGTGTTAATTTAATCTTTAAAAAATGCTCTGAGTGCTGCAGGCATATGAGGTTGCCATTTCTGTCCTTTCCGTTGAGTGCTGCGGGCATATGAGGTTGCCCAAATCACGCGCAGAAAAGAACATTGAATATTCGCTCAAAATAATAGATAATGGACACGGATGGCAATAAAAATGCACTGGTCGATAGATCATTGCCTAATGAGATGTGTCATTAAAATTTGTGTTTGCTCACAGTTGAAATTTTTGTTTATGTTTGTTTCTACTTTTGGATGCAATTATACTTAGCTGTGAACCGACAATATCGTCTGAATGAATAACAGGCAAGTATTTGAACTTAACTCTCTCCATACTGAAGGCAACTGGAGATGCCCAAAATATCAGTGAGTAAGTGATTATGGAGTTTAACGTCACTGTGGGAATCTTTCACCCATTTACGACGATCCCAAAAGATCAGTGTTGAATCCAGTAAAGATTGATAGAGGTTTATGAGGAGCTCTGTGATTGGCTGACCTCTTAATTTTATTCATCCATGACACACAAATGAGCAAAGTGGTCTGTATCACCCAGGGCCTTTAAGGGATGTTAAGTACGCAATGGTCGCTTGTTATAGTGGATGTACGTACATACAGATGGACAACGACAAGAAGTAAACTTGAAACCACTTTGTCTCAATAACAACAATCTTATATAGTTCAAACTGATATCAAAATGTCACTTCTTTCATTAGTGGACTATCGTTGAATGTGTCAAACATACCAGAGCTAACATACAGACCAATCTACATACCAGTAACACAATAATATACATTCCATTCCCCAGGAATGTAATAGTGTTTCCATGAAAACAGGTAGGTGTATATCTACAATAATTAATATAAACCCATGTACCATCTTTGAATGTGGCAATTACTACAGAGTTAACATGCAAGCTAATCTACATACCAGTAACACAATAATATTATTCTTAATAACCATTCTGTTGCTCCAAGAATGTAATATTGTTGCCATGAAGACAGGCCGATGTGTATCTACAATAACGGTCTCCCAGTGCCAGGAACAGTCATAATGAAATGCACCCACTGGCAGTGGCATCATACAGCCCTATCAGTACAACACTGATAACATTACTGACTAATGCTCCATTTAATATGTTCTCCTCATCTCATAAAACAAGTGACAGTTTTAATGCATGCCAATTAGTTTTGGAACATTAACTGCCCCACTTTCGTACCTAGCCCAAAGAAACCAATTAGGAACTACATCCAAATTTGTATCCAAATCTGTTACTTTAATTGATGACAAGCACAAAAGATTACAATGCGAACATGCCATATGAAAAACGGTATGGTTAAATCCGCTTTTATTGAAGAGATAATTTGTACCACCTATTATTGAAAGCTAATTCTAATAGATAGTTTAAAGCATGTCCTTAATTTACTGTTCACATTCCTAAATGCTTATTTTTTTATATCTACATTAGTTGTACAAGACGCAAACGTGAGTGAGTGATTATGGAGTTTAACGTCGCTGCAGAAATCATTCACCCATTTGCAACGATTAAATATTTAATTATTTTACTATATGGGTTTTAAAAATGAAGAAGCATGAAAAACATGCAAAAAAATATTTTAACTTATGCAAATGATGTAATAGCACAAGACGCAAGCCACACAACTTTATTGGTGTCGGTGTCCTTATAAACGTTTCACACTACCAGACCCAGTAGGACCCATATAAATAACTTGTTGATGGAAAACGTATGTTCTCATGCCCTGGTGTGCAAGATAAAATCAATTACCATTGCTAACTTATGCGTTCTTCATCCGCAACAACCACACAACTCTGTGTCATTTCATAGCCACTGACAGCTTGATCAATCCGTCTGAACAGAATACGTTATTAACGGTAATAATAAGCCATATTTCCAGGAGGTTCCACACGCTATCCAAACAACCGTTTCTAGTGATGGAACCTCAACTGGACTCTTTTCTCGCGTGAGGAAAATAAACATTTCCAAATTTGAATCGTATTTTTGGGTGTTTTGGTATGCCAACATACGTTTTGATATGTTGCAATAAACGTCAAATTTGGATACTCAACGGCTGCACTCGATGACATTAGCTTTCTATTTCTGCATAACGAACTTGAGTGCATCAGTGCAATGCTGTTTTCATGCCACACTTGCAAGAGTTGCTGTGTATTTATGGAATCATAATTGCCAATTTCACAACATTTGCATATCATAATCTTTTGTTCACATTTTGAGCAACAATACATTCTCAATAGAGAAGCAGGGTTGTAAAAATTGGACAGGCAATGTCATTTAAAATTGTACCCTCATAAAAAAAATACACTAACCTATGTGATGGTGAGTGAGTTTGTGCTTTACACTATTCCTCAAATTATTTTCTATTCATTCGTGTTAACGACAATATCCCTGAGGAGAGATCGTGAACAAGAATCCAAGTGATCACTCAAATTTACCTGCATACATTCCACGGTTTTCAGAATCAAATATTGAGGGAGTGAATTGGTCTAAAGCTGTTTAAACCAATATTTCAGCGATCTCATATTGATACTGGTGGGAGGAGAGCCTACAGCAACTATGAGCTACGGTTCTATGTGAATTAAACAAGGGCAATAGTACTAAATGGTAATTTTTAAAAACCTGCACATGTTGAAACATCACTCACCTGGCTACTTCTTGAATATCGTCCATTGCACAAATCGAAACTGGCCTGGAGTCTTCATCGGAAAGATCGTTGTCCTTTTCCCTCTGTTTTCGTAGTCGCTCGGCCAGCTCTGGGTCCACGATGGGAGTCAGGGGCTGCTTGGGCAGGGAGGGAGTCCGCTTCAAGATCCCCTTCCTCCGCTCAAATGATTCAGTTCGTTTCACCGAGGTATCTTTCAGCGACTCGGTCCTGCGTAGATTTGACACATACTTATCGGTGGAGGGAGTCAGTGATTCGACACTGGCACTCATGAAGGTATTCAGATCGCTAACTCTCTTGGTACTGTCCCTAATTTCCCTCATCTCAGAGAAGCTACCTGTTCTGTCAAGCACATTCCCATTTGTCTTCGCTTCGTTGTCTTTCCGTTTCGAAATGCTGAGGGTTACGCTTGTATTACTAGAACACTTACTTGGCGTTGGGGGTTCATTTTTCCGACGATCAGTCACCCACTGTTCATCGAGGGGCATGACAAAGTCTTGCTCTTCGCCTTCCCTCTTACTTGTCGTGTCCTGAAAGCTGTAAGTAACTGAGATGTCATTGCCATCGCCGACATTGTCTGAATGGAGTACCACTGGAGTGAAATCACTAGCGGTCGTTTTGCCGACATTCTTGTCAGATAAGTTATCTAACTTTGAGCTTAATATCTTGGAAGTAATTGCAGTTTCCACGTTCTTGATCAGCTTTTGTGCTTCAGCTATAGATTCCTGACTTGAGCGTTTCGGCGATAAAACCTGCGGAATCGGTTCCAGAATGTCGGAATCGGATGACACCCCAGCTGGACTGTCCAAATCATCCGTCACCTTGTTTAATAAAGCTAAACTTGATTCAAGAGTTTTCAAACTAGATTTTGAATCTGATATGTTGATAAATTGACATGATTTGGTGTTTGCGTTATTTGTTTGATCGTCAGACCCGGTAGAATCCGTCTGCTTTCGTCGAGCCTTGAGAGCAGCTGCTACTTCATTATCCACAATAACCTCGTCCACATCTGCAGCTTTCCAGCTGTCTGCCCTCTCAACTTTTGATTCCTTCTTCCCAGCATTCCTCGCTCGGTCCTCCTCTTCCTGTTTCTCCACTACGTAGTTCCGTTTGCTGAGAACGCTGGCTAATTCCGGAACTGGTTTGTCTGAGTCGTTGCTGAATCGTCTCCTCATGAAATTAGACTTGAAGCTTCCAGTCCTCTGAATGTTGTTGTCGTTTTTATCGCCCGTGGTTACGTGCACACGCAGACTCTGAGTCCGTTCTGGAGTCCGTCGGGCGGAACATTCCGTGTTGGACTCGTCACTAGCACTGCTGCTCATCACAACCGGGTCCTGCCTCCGGATCGGTAATATACGTCTCCGGGATATGTTGATTTCCGTGTCGGACTTCTCCGAGCTGGAAGCGTCTGAACTGGAAAACTTCTGAATGAGTGACGAAAAGTCCTTCGTCCGCGAGAACGGACGCAGTGGCTTTGTGGACAAACTTTCCGAAGAGGTTTTGTTGTCTTCAGACCATTTCTTTCCCTCATCTCTCCCAAATCTGCTGATGGTGATCGATGTTGGGCCCTTGATTATTGTAAATAAAAATATCAAATTACGACATTTCAACAAGAAAAATCTTCCAGTATGTGCTAAAATCATTATCTCAGCTTTAAAATTCACAGAATAACTTTGCTTAAATATTCTACTATGATTGTCTAGGTCACAAGAGTATTGGAGTAATTACTGGACATGACAGCCATGCTTTCTGACTGTTAACACACTGGCCCTCGGCACTGACACAAAACATGCCTAATTTCAAAAATATATACCATGCTCAAACCAAAATTTAGTATGTGGGAACACCCATTCCTAGACTATTGAGAAGTATGCAATACTGGTAAAAATGTGATACAGTATCCACAGTTTTTTTATTAATTTTATTATATGTTTATGGAATAACAATAATAATAATAATAATAATAATATTGTTGATTTATTATTTAAAATGTGGCTGGTAGATTTCACCAAATAATAACAATAATAATAATAATAATAATAAATAAATAAATAAATAAAATAACAATGCTAGAATATTTCACCCAATAGTAATAAAATAAAATAATAATAATAATAACAATAATAATATTATAATTATGTGGTAATAAAAACTTGACTGGATGAAGGGAAAGCAATGGAAAGGGTAAAGCCAGTGACTGAGGTAAAAGTCTACGAGTACTACCGTGGACACGTGTGGCTTGTTGGCCTGTGCTACGCGGTCCACCAGGGCGCGAGCACGTGTCTGGATGTCAGACGCACAGGAAGTGATGCCGTGAGAAGGGGTGACAGCGGAGTCATGATGACCCGGCTGCAGGCGAAGATGCACGGACTGAGAACAGGAGACTTGCGTGGAAATCTTGTTAGAAAACAACGAATAGGTTAGTAGACATGCCATGGAAATAGTAGGAGAAAACTTATAAGGGATTAAGGCGAATTCTTGGGATGTTAATGTCAATGGGTTACTGTCAAATTCACAGAAGTGATCATAAAAACAAAACATCAATATTTAAAACTATTGACAATGTTAGCTTTTGTATATCCTCCATGTTAAAGAGAATAATGGAGCATGTCCATTAACTCATTCCAGTTCAATAATTCATTGTTTACTGCAGCTTAAAGGCATACAATCATGGTTTTGTTTACATATTTTTGGTCAAACATTTTGACTTGTCTACACAAGTATATTAGGCACCCAGCTACATATTCCTAATTTCCCACTAGTTTTCAATATTTCTATATTTTCATATTTAATTTAATTTATTGGATCGATGGAATAAATACAAATCATCTTCACGGCGTCGCTCAGAGCCAGGGTGTGACGTATGCCTTCTGTGGGGTCACATGACGGGCTCTCCCCGTTTGAAAACGAGGCATGTTGATTTCCTACCAAGATGGCGGATGAATCATAGAGCCGCGGAAGCGTGGTAGAAAAAAAAAGTTCAACACACCAGACCAAAATACAAAACGGTTACTGTGATATAGAAAATATCGCTCAAACTTAGTAAATATAGGAAATGTATACGAGAAATGAGAGGTCCTGAGAGAGAAGTGACGACCTTGACATTGTGTTTTAGCTCCAAACAGCGAAAATACTCTCAGAAGAATCGAGACGGTGGTGAGGGATTTCCCAAATTAATATTGAATGTATTTGAGCGTTACAAAAGCGTTGATACGGATACTAATTGAATATACTTTGCATGTATCACTCATATTTGGTCAATCGCTGCCATCAAAATCTGTGATTGTATGCGTTTAAACTTTCATGTATAAAACATATCCCTAAAGAATGATGATTGAAGCAATGTAGTACGTGCCTTTAGTTACTCCACATGCATAAATTCTCTTTGATATAGTTTTAGTTCAAACACACACAAACTGTACTAACATGGAGTTGATCACAAAACTTGGCAAACAGAATCACTCGGGATAAGTAAATCATTACAAAAATGAATCCTGTTTTGACAATGACTGCAAAAGAAATGTGTATCTGATTTAAGAAGATATCTAGAGTTACCTACCTTGTCATCACCACCTCTATCAGATGAGGAGTCAATGCTTCCAACGAGCTTGGGTGAATCTGAAAGGATAGAAATAATATCTGTTACAAGAGAAAGTTGCTATAGTCACAAAAGAAGACATATTATAGTTATATATGAAATAAACGAGAAAAAAAAAGAAAAAAAATGGGATCCATGCCTAACCCCACAGTTTATCAGATTCTGTGGTGCATAGGTGTGTTATAACGAGGGAGTACTGTAATAAAATTGAAGGTTTATCTTGGACACATATACAGTATTTGTAGAAACAGCAAAACAGCAATACACCTGCATGCACACACACATCACCTATAGTTTTCCATTCATAGAAATATCATAGATCATGTCAGGAATATACTGATTATGATATCAATAAAGACTTTGATAAAACATGGACTAGTATTCCTACTAGTATAGTATTCCTACTAGAATACTACCTTTCTAAAGAGTGATTAAACTAGATAAAGATAATAATAAAAATTCTGGTCCTGAGATTAAAAACATCTTTTTAGTGCAATTCCATGTTCAACTCAAAGTTTTGTTCACAAATCACCATATAAAATTTGAGAATCATTATATATATTTTTTTTATATCAAGGCTAGCTTAATGTGACATCACTTCAAAATGTAAAAAAAAAATATAGTATATAGCCACATATCATCTTCACTATACTGCAACGAGGACACCCAGGGTGTGAGATAGCATTACAACCATTCAAAATGCAACAACTGTGTACCTGCCCTATACATCTCAGCTATATTACAAGAAAACTGACATTTAGCTCTGTACATTGCAGCACGCCCCCACACACAGAGTGTGTCATTGTCAGTGTACATTTCACCTGTCAGATCCATTGCCCTGCTGGTCTTAACAATAATACATTGTTGCCACCATTCCTGCTTATTATATGCCCCTGGGATACGCAAATCACATTCCCCTATCTAGATATTTGAGGTTTCGTGTTTGAATAACTATAGATTAAAGATTAAACAGTCACTAGTTAGTTAATTAATCAGATGTGAGCGGTATGTTGAAGATGGGTGTGCTAGACATGCACGTAAATAGCTTCATAACAACAGCTGTCCATCATCTGTTCATTAGCTAGACTGAACCAATCAAATATTCATTAGCAAGCCATATAAGCACATAGACATATAGGATCATATCATATAATATTTACATTACGAGGTGTATACAATTAGATTAACAAATAGAAATGGAATGTCAGGGATATACTGATTATTATATTAATGAAGACGTTGATAAAACATGGACTAGTATACTACCTTCCTAAAGAGCGACTAAACTAGATAAAGATAATAATGAAAATTCTGGCCCTGAGATTATACAAAATCCATGCTCAACTCAAAGTTTTGTTCACAAATCCCCATATAAAATTTGAGTTTGAGAAAGAAATGCTTGTTAATAATCACATGTTTTTGTGTATGATTAAAATTTATTTCTAGCAAGTATTTGTAAAAGATAACTAATTTTGTATACTTCAGAGAAATCATACTGATGACTATTGAATGGGGGAAAAAAAGTATCTTTTAAAAATCACTGGGAAAACATTAACGTTAAGGCTGTTTGCAAACCATGTGTCATTGTGTTGAAGAGTTGACGCTAATTTGAAAATAAGCAGAGAGAGACCCTCAATTATATTGGGGGACAATTATATAGCCATAGAGGAGCACACCTCACCACATGCACATATGATCAACAGCAGATGTGCCTTTGAAGTTTGACTGAATTACTTATAATGTAAAACACCCAGGTGCATACAATTCAAATTTTAACCCTCTCCCTGCTGGGTTAGGCAAAGGCACCCCTGGTAGTGAACATTTTCCACCTTTTACCGGGAGCTATGTTATTTTAGTTATATTGTTTGTGCATAGCCTGGCATTTAAACTGTATTAATGTTGCAGTCTTATATATCCTCTTGCAGACCCTGATCAATGCTATAAATATGTTATCTGTTCATGAACATTACCCCCCTCCTTGTCTCGTGGCACTGAGGTGTGTGTTTACATGTTAATTATCGTTCAAATCCTTGCAAAGTCAACTGATCACGTTTCATGTATTGACAACCACCAATCCAAATCTTTTGCAATTGAGTCGGTGGTTCACGCAAACAAACACCTCGACTGGGGACAATGGAATCGGGAGGGGAGGGAATATGGAACAAGGGGTACATCTCATGACTGTCAATATATATTTTACTATTGTCCATTTCACATTTTATCTGGTGGCCCATCCACTTCCCAGACCTCGAGTAATACAGACAGTACATCAGCAAACATAACAGGTGGAAATATACAAAAACCTGTGCAAACAAGGATGCCAGAAAAGAGGATTTCCCTGGGTGCTCAATACTTATCTCTGTATACAAACATCATGTGGGCAATGAGTAGTGCTTAACATGAATACTGCCTAATACAGTCAAATCAGCAAAAAAACGTTGCAGCTATTCATCATTATTTTCAACATTATCACATCACTACGATTGTTTCCACTGCTTCCAATTGTCTCCACTGCTCCCGTGGGCAAACACATTGTAATATCCATGAGTGGGTGTGGCAGAATACATAGATTTCTGATTGGCTGGTCTGCTCTTCATTAAAGCTCACAAAAGTGTGCGTGTGTGTGTGTGTGTGTGTGTGTGTGTGTGTGTGTGTGTGTGTATGTATGTGTATGTGTGTGTGTGTGTGTGTGCATGTGTGCATGCGCGTTTGTGTGTTTGTTTGTTATAGAAAATGAACGACGTGACTTTAATCATGTCTAGTTGAATATCTAAACTTGAAAACTGGGAAATTAAAAGGTATCTGTTTACATATTGGTTTTCTTGATTTCATCCATCGGTATAGAATACAAAACAAACTAACAACAGAAAATATCATCAAGAAGTTAAAGTGATATGACACAGACATCACCTTTGGATGTGTCATATACGAGGCGACCATCACCACTTAAGGTATTCAATACCTCCGTAGATTGATCACCGACGACTAATAGCGAGGCTATACATGGGCCACTGAGGTCAAGTGATTGAGCTACCTGTGGAGTGTCCATTGTTTAATTTTCACATTGTGATAACATTTTGACAGCGTACAGTAAAGGATATTGAAAACCCTACAAATTGATTATTTCAGATCTACGCACGATTTCATTTAACAACTGATCAGAACCTTGTAATGTGTACAAACAGATTTGAAGAATGGAAAGTCTACAAATGTGTTTGTATGGACAATAGAACTGATTGCAAAAGAAATGCAAATGTTTATAATACTGACACACAAATGCAGATATTATACTACAATATTGATATATTATATATCAACATATTCAACCACTTGAGCAAATGTTCATTGTTATCATTGCATGTAATATTTTATTTACCATTTATTTACCATTGCTCACCCTGTTTTTGTTTACCATCACATTCTTATACTACAGTGACCATTGATCGTGATACTTAGACAATAGCAAATGTTTGACAATGACTGCAAATATTATGCAATGAATGTATGCCACATATACAAAGAAAATAACATGGGTTTTAATCACTTAAAGTGGATAAATAACTCATAATTCATGCATAAACATCACAGGTGTCATTGCACTGTTTGAAGGTGTTCTCAAAGAAAGTTCAGATTTTGGTTACAAGTGACCCAGATAGAGAATCAGCGAGTAAAGTTGAACAAGTGACTTACTGGCAAACTGGAACACATGTGTGTACGAGGATTTATACACCTCCGACTGCATGCTGGTTGTCAACATTGACGAGGAAATCCACGTGTGCGATGATATGTAAGTATTCCGTGATGGAGAAAACCTAGGTGTACAATGACATGTCAGTATTCCACGATCACGCGGAAAACACAGATCCGTTTCTACCCCAAACACCTGGAAACACTGTCACAAACTAGCTGCATCGCTGCTTCAAGGTAAATTCCCAATCACAACCACAAAGTTAATTCCCATCACAACGGGTCCACAACAAACGTGTGTTCTGATCAATATGGAACTGGGTCGTGAGAATAGGTTATTCCGGATGGGTCAGGAACTGACCCCCGAGAGATGCTGCTGGTCTCCCACTTTCCCTTTTGTCAGGCTGGTGATGATCCAGGCTTAACCCTCTGAAGGATGACGAGTAGACACAACTGAGCCTAAAGCTCAACAGTACACCTGAATGGAATTGTCATCAGCTCTCGGTGACTCGCAGCCTGGTGGCTATGTGCAGTAGATGGACTATCGTCAGTAGATCGCCCTGCCCTCCTCCTCGTGTGCACACGTGTGATCTGTGTGTGATTGGTGCAATACGTGTGTGATTGGTGGTGCGTATGACCACCGACACGTTTGACTGGCTTATCGTTGATCATTAATATTGTACGAACCATGAATTAACATCTTCATCGATTTGGATAGCTGGTCTATATACAGAACATTTGGCCTGCAGCAGAACTAAATGTTCAAAGCTGTTTACTGAAAACACTTGTAACTAAACATTTACTTCCTGGATAACAGTATAGTATTGATATTTGATAGTATTCCAAACAATCTCCATTTGAACAGTTTATCACTAAAATCTAATATTATCACTAGGATAATATTTAGTGGTAGAAAAATGCAGTAAACATATCTGGATACCATTCCCTTGCTTCAAATTGACAATAAAACACAATGTAGATAAGAATAGATTAAGTCATTGAGTTCCATGACAGCAAACCAACCACCTGAGATTCTGTGAGATGAACTTGTGGATTAGTTAAACGGTGACAACCCTGAGAAAGAATCTGACAAGTGGAATCTTGTCACCCAGTCAAAATATTATTAAGTAGAAGAAATATACCTACTTATACCAATACCACATGAAAAATAATAACTACATGAGTTGGACATTCGAAATTTACAACCATATACTTGCTGGGAAGTTTTGCATGTACTTTACACTAGTAAATAGTGTTTTCATGACAGACTCCAGCCAGTAGAGCTCAAACAGGGGCGCAGACAGGTTTAGATGACACCCAGTACAGTTCTGTCCTGGTAGCCACAGCAGCAGATGGGATTACCACAGATTTACATGGCTTGGAGTAATGTGACACAATTCTTTGTTGTGTTATCTCTCTAATCTGGCAACAGATACAATCCACTAACTGGTATAGAACACTCCTGCAAATGACACATTACATACACACATACACTATACCATAATAATTTGTACACATGCATCTCCGAGTTGCCAAATAACGATAAGCAGATTTAGATTAAATAATTTATCTTATTACTCGATAGTTCACACATCAAACAGTATTCTTGGAAATTCACTGTGGCCATATAAAGATTTCGAGTACAGATTCACTACCATGGTGGTTGTTCTAATCCAGAACATCATCTTGGCATACCGAGGTGACATTCCTACGGTAGAACCACATTCCTGTCAACCGTGACAGTTGAGACTTATTGATCCAATCCAAATCCTCTGAATCTTTCTGTTCGGGATTATCTGGTCCAGCGACTACGAGATCAATCACTTGACCTCTGACCTTCATAATGGCAGTCCAGCGTACTGATTGTCACCAATGCACACCTGAATATGTTCAATAAGGCAGCTACTGTCATAGCTCTCACTTCTTGGAACAGTTCTATATGTGATTTTCGGGAGCCCGGCATCAATGTTTGCGGAAGTTACCTTTCTGACGCGGTATTGATAGGATGAGATTTCTGTAGAGTGGCAATGCAGTTATCATCCTTGGTCTTGTCAGTACCAGCCGGTGCTCGCAGGTTTACTGCAACATTCAGCACTACAGCTGTTGCAGGTTTCCTCATGCCCTAAACTGACAAGTCGTGATATGTGAAAGAATTTTGAAAGCGGCTCTAAACCCCAATTAAAAATAAAATAAAATATATATATATATATTTCAGAACAATGGCAAAATTCTATTATTTTTAGAATATGAATATTTTATTTAATATAATATTTATCTACAGCATCTGCAAGAAATTCATCTCCTGTCATCTCTGGATACACAGTTATTTCGATAACAAAGAAAGTACAGACAATGAAGTTTCTTCAATTAACTGCTAACTTTCCATAGGTACCTACTGGACGGTCTGACCTCTAACACCACAGTGAGTGCATACCTGGAGTCAATACTGTGGACATTACCACAGGCCAGCCACCTTCCTCTGACCCCAACTGACTGGTCCCTAAAAGCTATTTTGTATAAAGCAAAAAGCAAAGACGAGGCCACCTGAACCAACAGAATGGGATTAGTAGTGGTAGTGGACAGCCTGATTGTCATCAGTTGATCAATGGTCCATGGCATCAGTATTAACACAAATAACACATTTCAGCAGTTCTGTATTCTTGTTCTGGGGGAATTCACGTTATCAACCACTTCACCCCAATTCAAAGAATAGAAAGGCTGTTCATTGCTATGATAGAACTTCCAACCATGGACAGATCTGTAGTGGTCATCTATTGGCATTCTCCTGTTGTGTGAAAGACGCATTGTCCACCACTTGCTGAATGGAGTCAAGTACCTTGCCCAAAACATTTATGATTAATTTAAACTGAATATTATTATGAGCATTGAGTCTATCCCTGCGATTATGGGAAAATGCTAAGAACAGAGAAGTCCTCTGCTTACTGGTGAGCCTATTGGAGGATTCATCACCGAGTTCACTGCAGGACAAATTTGAAGGATGGACGTTCTTTAAAGTTTAATGGATGGATGTCCCTGTATATCAACACCAGGTGACACAACATGTGTACGAGGGTGGAGAAACACTACCTGGGTGTTAGATACCCATAAATCTAACATACCTTTACCCACGCAGAGTTTGAAACATGTAGATCATGGCCTTCTCAACATGGAGATGTGCAGCCATCCAGACAATGGCTACCTTGAAACACGAGACAAAGACCACCAGCAGAGGAATTGTCCCTGAAATGTCCTCATTCTTTATTTTTAAAAGTCTCAAATTTCATGAAATGTGGCTACAGTGGTACAGTGGTACTCCTGTACCACCGCGGTGTAAAGAGGAACAAAGTCTGAAACTGTAATTAAATATTGAAATCAAAATAACTTTCAAGTGTGATATTGAATCTACAGAAGAAGAAAAAAGTCATCATCCTAACAAAGAGGTGATCAACAGAACCAATTCCACCAGAACTGAATCATTATATCACAAAATAGTAGGGCGAACTGGGAGTTTGAGATTCAGGCAACATTGCAAATAAAATCTTAAATTCACAAAAGAATTTTAATGCATTCCGGCTCCAGACAAGACAGCAAACAGACACACCTTTGTGGGATGTGTGTACTGTGGTATACCGTGGTATTATACTATACCGTGGTATTATACTGTGGAATACTGTAGTACACTTCAACTTAAAATTTTACTAAGGAATGCAAAGTTGAAGTAATGTAATTTAAATTATTGGGGGAATTGTGGCTTTAATTACGGTGATAATGCGATTCCAGCCCCTCTGTGTTGACGGAACATGTGTACAGAGAAACGCCTATGATCTAACTCTGGTACATATTCACATCACAATCCCAGCCAGACTTCACCTCCGAAGCTTAACCTTTGCATACAGTCACTATCTGATGCTGGTACTAAACATTTCCAAAGGGGGACACAAATGTATTATAATGTTTAAAATATGATACAGATCACAGACAAAATGTTGAGTTAATTTTGTTTATGACTAGCAGCGATGGGGAGTCCATGCCAACACTGTCACATGTTTTGATTTATGTGACATAATTCAGTCATATAATTGTCATAATGCTATGAGCAATGCTGTTGTTCTAGATCAAATCATTATATAGCGCAAATATATGCAATGGCAGCCTTCTCAACCAGGTACTAGTTGAACGAGGTTAACATTTCTATTAGGATTAATAACAATATACCATTGACCAAGTTTAATGCACTGTAACATAACAATACTTGATGCTGATAATTTACCAAGAACTGAAATATTTTCCATTTTTTTTACACAAGTCCTCATAATAATACTTTTGACATGGCATGACGACATGTACATACACAATTATCCACACAGGATGCCGATGAAAATTAGCATTTTTAAGAATGAATTAAAATGTGGTTTACTGTCGCTTCAGAAATAGTAATGTTTAACCCTCTCCATGCTCGAAAATTAAAGGTCCTTATGCTTTTTGTCAATTGCATGAAAGCATTCTGTTTGTTCAATAGAGTGTGGTTTAACCTTCTTCTTGCTGGAGGCAACTGAAGATACCCTAAAGAGCAGTGCCTATGTCTAATCCAACAGGGAGAGGGTTAATTGACACCAGATATCATCTGTGTGGTGGTGTGATCGGTGTCTGCATACTTTCTTGTTGCCTTTGCTTAAAAACACTTTATGAATAAGTCATTGGGTCTTTGACAAGATAGGGACCGGAAGACTTTCATAAATCATTTACTTCCATGACATGTAAAACCATGTTTCATATTTAATAATAGAATATGACTTTCTTAACCCTCTCCCTGCTGGATTAGACACAGGCACTGCTCTTTAGGGTGTCTTTGGTTGCCTCCAGCATGAAGAAGGTTAAACAGCACTCTATCGGACAAACAGAATGCTTTCATGCAATTGACAAAAAGCATAAGGACCTTTAATTTTCCAGTTCAATGCTCTAACACACATTGAAGATATTTCTTTTTCACACCATCAAGGTAAATGTTTACTTAGGGAGAAAATGTTTTCAAACAGGTTTATGGACCCAGACAGCAATACCATGAAACGAGCCTAATGACAGCTGAATCAAAATAATGCAGTGGATTGAGACAACTTGCCATCTGGAATAACAGACAAGGACTAAAATGGTTTTCAATGAACAAAAATGTCACGTTACACTTCGCTGTGTCCAGAGAGAAAACAAGCTGTAGCTAGGCAGAGAACAAACAAGCTCGTATTCTCCTAAAACAAAACAAACAGGTGACCTAACTGATAAACACAGGAAGAATTTCCAGGATACCTGACTAATTTGAGACACCTTGATGCTAGGCATCTGATCAAACAACTCCCAAGTGTTCTGAAATGATGTCAGGCTTTCTCCAACATACTGCCGTGTTTGACGCGGGATCAACTGGCTAGCCGTTGGGACCTGGATGAGCAAAGTATGGCCTATCAAAGAAACATCCGAGACATAACAATTAACATGTATATACATATATATAGCCACAAACATCGGACGTTTGCACACCAACACCGAGATCTGCTGAATTACTGGGAAGAATTTGAACTCCAACTTGCCTTGAAATGACTAGGAACTAGAACCAAGGACAATCTGCGGCGATGGTTCTAATGATTTTCAGATACAGATTTAATTTGTCTCCGATCTGTGTCTGAATGTTATGCTGGTCTCTCAGTGATCTGCACTGTGTCTGAATGTTATGCTGGTCTCTCAGTGATGTGCACTGTGTCTGAATGTTATGCTGGTCTCTCAGTGAT